>RJWM01007206.1:0-41107 GCA_004363535.1 Dasyprocta punctata | reverse complement strand
CCTCAAACTTGCCATCAATCCTTCTGCCTAGGCTTTCCAAAGTGCTGGAATTTCAAGCATGTACCACCATAGTCCGTTGTCCTAAAGAAACAAAACCTCGGAATCATTTCAGTGCCTCTGAGGCATAGGCATAGGTTGTTTTTTAAAACATTGCTTTGTCAAAGCCTCCCTTTTTTTTTTTTTTTTTTTGAGCCAGGAATAGAAATGACCATGCACAGCTCTTGGGAGGGTCATTTGAGTCAAGGAATTTGGACTACTCTGGACACCATAGGGAGCTGTGGTATTTTAGAGGCAGGGAAATGGCCAGGGCATCCTTAGTTTTATCTTTTCTAGTTAGGATCTTCCCTTTTCAAAGCAAAAAAGAAGGATACAGAATCTCTGTGCTTGTACTTAATTTTGCTATGAACCTAAAACTGTAAAAATTAAAGTTTTTAAAAATAAAATAACATGACATTAAATTCCTTAAATTATGTGCAGGGCCACCTTCTGATTGTATTGGGTGTATAGTTTCTTATTTCAGTCGTCTTTTTCAGAAGCTGAACAAATTGAAAAGAACATTCACCCCACGGCAATGATGCTGACTAGCACTGTTAACTTACTGCAGACTCTGTGTCTCTCTGTGGGAGTTCACGCTGAGATCATGCAGAGCGAGGCCACCAAGACTCTGTGTGGACTGCTGCGAATGTTAGTGGAAAGCGGAACAACGGACAAGACATGTATGAATGAATAATTGTGGGCCCAGAGTGTCAGTATTGGGGTTGTGAGTTTACCAAGTTTGTGTGGATGTGAATGTAAGTGTGGCTGCCGTAAAAGTTCTGTGAACCAGCTAGCAAGCAACAGAGGGTCTCAGCAGGGCTGCCCTCTGTGGCCTCAGGGACAGCTGGTCCAGGCCTGTCCCCTAGGGTCTGGTGTTCTGCTGGTGATCTTTGGCATTCCTCAGCTTGCAGTGTCTCTCCCTCATCTCTAGTTTCCTGTTCTTCGGGTGTCCACTCTGTCCAGATTTGCTTTTTCTTGGCCGTACTGGGGATTGACCCCGGCCTTTGCACTAGGCTATATCCTGACCACTCTTAAAAAATCTTTTACATTTTATTATTTTAAATTTTGAGACAGAGTCTCGCTAACTCATAAGTCGCCCAGGCTGGGCTTTAAGTTGCCTAGGCTGGGATCCTCCTGCCTCAGCCTTGCAGTATGCTGGGATTACAGACTTGTGTCACTATACCCAGCTCCATTTACTTCTTATAAGAATATCAGTGAATCTCATCCAAATTAATTGTATCTGCAGTGACCCTGTTTCCCAGCAAGGGTCACATTCTAAGGTATAAGGGTCAGTGCTTCAACATACAAATTTTGCGAGGACACCGTTCAGTCTGTAACACTGAGTTAAAACAATGAATTTATTGTCTTAGAGTTCTGGACACCAGAAGCCCCAAACCCAGGCCCAGCAGGACTGTGCTGATAGCTGCAGGCCAGGCTCTGCCCTTGCGCTGTCCACTCCAGGGCCCAGGCTGTCCTGGCCGCGGCCGCATCGCTGCAGCATCTGTTTCTGTCTTCACACGGCCGCCTCCACTCTTTCTTGGTGTCCTTTCCTGTCTTATGGAGACCCATTTATTGGACTTTGGGTGCATCCTAATCCAAAATGATATCACTTAGTTCTTGATGACATCTTAAGGTCCAAATTAGGTCGTACTCTTGAGGTTCAGAGTGAATGTCAATTTTGGGAGGTACACACTTTAATCCATTAAATATGTGAGTATTTTTCGATGTAATTGTGGGGAATATGAATTGAAGAAATGGACTTTATATGTGTATGCGTCTGAGGGTGTGAATGTGAGAGTGCTTGGGTGTGTCTGATGGAAAGTTGGAGCATATGTGTTCAAAGTGTGTACTGATTGGGCATGTGTTAACTCTGAGTGTGATGTGTGCTTAGATATCAGTGTGCTATGAGTGTAAGAGAATGTTGATGATTAGTGGGTAAGCGTTTGAGTCTGAGGCTGTGGGTGCGCATGAGTGGGTGTATGTGAATGTACATAGTTGTGTAAATGATTCTGTCGGTTGAAGCGTTAGGTTAGAGTGTGTGTGAGTACTCCAGCACCTGTGTCAGTGTGTCAGGCGTGTGTGATCATGAGGGCGTGACGGTAGTTTGAGAGTGTGAGGGCATGAGATTTGTTTGAGTGTGCAGGAGTGAGGGTGTTTGTATTACTGAGTGTGTGAATGTGAGACTGAGCATGAAGAGATGGGCGTGCATCAGTCAGTGTGTGTGAGTGAGGGTGTAGTTGTATGAGTGTCTGAGTGTGAGAACACGAGTGGTTACTGTTTGTACTCCAGTGTGAAACTTTGCAAGAGGGGATGTCAGCAGTTGAGTGTGTCACTGAGTAAGACGGAGGCTGTGTGTGATAGTTACGAGACTGAAGAGAGAAAGTGAGCTCACATGTGTGAATGGGTGTGAGTGTGGGTGTGGGTTAGTCTGAATAAGTGTGTGTGTGTGTGTGTGTGTGTGTGTGGTTGGGAAGGGGGATGTGAGTGCCCTGCGTGTGTGTTGGTGACTGTGTGAGTTAGTCTGGGTGAATGTGCCGCCACTTTCGCGGGAGCTGTGAGCCCAGGGTGTGGAGGGCTGCGGGGAGGGACCTGGGGGAGCTCTAGCTTGGGGCCAGACCTCTGATCTTGGGCAGTCACAGAAAGAGGGTGCAGCCTAAGTGAGCATTAGTGAGCCAGGGACAGATGTGGTCCTAGTCTTGCCAGAGTCACTTTGTGTGAACCTGACAGAAGCTTCTCAACCATGGACTGGAAATTTACAGTGCAGATTAAACCTAATTGAGATCATGGGGATACTTAAAACGCATGAGATTTAAAAAATAAAGTAAGTGCATGCCACCAATTAATGCTATTAGAATTATGAGTCCTTTTTGTATTGTCTAGAAACCATAAGTAGATGAGAGGCGTTAATGGAGCTTGAGATACTATGTGTACTTCAAAGGCTTAAAGATGCTGTAAATTGCTTCTTAGCTAACTTAAAAGCCGTCTCCTGCTCCTTTTGCACTGTGTATGTCCCACAGTAATAAATTTATGAAGTATCTTAGTTTTGAAAATAAAAGTAACAGTTTAATTAGAAATGAGGATTGTGCGCATACTCTTTGTTTTAGAGACTTGGTGCCAGCCGGGTTTGTCTTTCCTCTGCAGCTTCTCCTAGCAGGCTGGTGTGCAGGGAGCAGCACCGCAGCTGGTGCACGCTGGGATTCGTGCGGAGCATCGCGCTCACCCCGCAGGTGTGCGGGGCTCTCAGCTCCCCGCAGTGGATCACGCTGCTCATGAAGGTGGTAGAAGGGCACGCACCTTTCACCGCAGCGTCCCTCCAGAGACAGGTAACGTGCGAGCAGGCAGGACCGGGTCCTCTCGGGGCGCTGCACGGCGGCACTGCTGGCCCTGGGAACAGGTGCCTCTGTGCAGCAGGGAGATCGCACGCGGCAGCAGTTCTGGGGGAAGCGGGCGAAATTCTCGAGTGGTTGTGACTGTGTGTTACCAACCAGTCCACTTGCCTGTGTGCTAAGTAATTCAATTCTATGTGTATGCTCCTCTGCCTCACCAATGTGGTAGTATAATAGTCTTCAGAAGAATTAAGTTAAAAAGAACGATTTTTAAATTAAAAACATGCGTTTATAATGTAGCTTTTAAAAATGGTGATCCTTGTCATTAATTGATTAAATAAATATCAGAGTTTCACATGATTGTTTATGGGGGCAAAAGTCAAGAAAAATCTGTAAACCTTTAATAATGAATTTCTTTAAAGCGTATCACTTAACTCTCCTTGAGCAGATTTTAGCTGTGCACCTCCTGCAAGCGGTCCTTCCATCATGGGACAAGATGGAAAGGGCGAGGGACATGAAGTGCCTTGTGGAGAAGCTGTTTGGCTTCTTGGGCAGTTTGCTTACTACCTGCTCTTCCGATATCCCGTTACTCAGAGGTGGGTGGCTTTCTCCTCACTGTGGCTCCTGGTTAATTAAGTGCAGTGCATAGTGCAACTTCTCTGCGTTGTCCCCAGAGTCAACGCTGAGGAGGCGCAGGGCGCGGCCACAGGCGTCCCTCACCGCCACGCACAGCAGCACGCTGGCTGAGGAGGTGGTGGCGCTGCTGCGCACCCTGCACTCGCTGAGTCAGTGGAACGGACTTGTCAACAAGTACATCAACTCCCAGCTCCGCTCCATCACCCACAGCTCTGTGGGAAAGCTGTCGGAAGGGGTATGTTCCACGTTTCAGATCAACTTGGTCATTCGTTTTCTCGGGTGGTACTGGAGATTGAATCCAAGGCCTTTGTCTTTGCACTAAGCTGCATCTTCAGAACTGTTTTATTTTTTGTTTTGAGAGCGTCTCACTAAGTTGCCGAGTTGCCCAGTCTGGGCTCCCAACTTGCCATCTTCCTGCCTCAGCCTGTCAAGAGTGCTGGGACTGCAGGTTACATCACGACACTCAACAAGTTTGGTTATTATTTGTGGAATGTGAATTTTACTTTTAAATTACCTATCTAAACACTATACATTTCATTTAAAGATATATGCAAAATCTTTTAATGGAAATAATCCCTGAGAAATTAATACGAAAATTGATTCGAAAGCCTGGTGTGCTTGCACATACCTGTAATCTTAGCTGCTTGGGAGACTGAGTTAGGAGGATCACGTGGGAGTGCAGGGCCACTGTGGACAACATGGTGAGAGTGTCTCCTAAAGAAATAACAGAACTACATTTCGCTGTAAGTGTTTAAGAGGGACAACTCTGTGGCACCCTTTGTTAAACTTGCTGTTTGCCATCTACACTAGGCCCAGTTAGAGGACTGTTTTTCCGACTCTGAGAACCCTGACGTGGGGGGCCTCATGGCAGTCCTGGCTGTGATTGGAGGCATCGACGGTCGCCTGCGCCTTGGGGGTCAGGCCATGCACGATGAGTTCGGAGAGGGCACTGTGACCCGCATCACCCCAAAGGGCAGAATCACCGTGCAGTTCTCTGACATGCGGATGTGCCGTGTTTGCCCATTGAACCAGCTGAAACCAGTAGGTGAACTGAGTAAGGACATTTGCACTAGAACCGGAAAGGAGCTGTGCCTCTCATCTGCCTTCAGGAACACTGCCTCCTTTCTGCCTGTGGGAGCTGGGCTCCGTGAGAAGCAGGACTTGTCCCTCAGCAGGGATAGAGCGGTGGTTCACATGTTGTCTTTTGGCCCCAAACATTGAAGGGCATTAGTACTCCATATGCCAGTTTTAATTATATGCCAGTTTTAATTAGGAAGTTAGTAAATTCAGCTTTTATTAAAAACTCAGTTTTTAAAACCTTGAAGTGATTTTCTTCTTGTTAGTGACAAGACTTACTTAGCAGCTGCTGTCAGGGGTGCATAAGGAACTTGAGTGATTAACATTATTTTGATGCAACCCTCAGGCAGTTTCACTGTATCTTTCTGTAAAATAATGTTGTGGGTTATTATAGGAATGTATGTTGTAGAATATTTGAAATGTATGGAACATACCTTGCAAGATAGAAACTACCATGTGGATGTAATTATTGTTGACTAGTTAGTAAAGAAAAAGTTGATATAGCTCATATTTTTATATATATGCCTTTATCTTGCCACTAACATCCTATTTTAAAATTGTTCTCAGATGTGAGATGACTTGGGAGTATTACGGTATTTCAGAGTTAAGACTCAGACAGTTTTTTGTGTTAATCTCCTTGGCCACCCCATGATGGTATCTGTGTCCCCTCTCCAGCTCCCTGCCGTGGCCTTCAGTGTGACCAACCTCCCCTTCACAGAACCTATGCTGTCTGTCTGGGCTCAGTTGGTGAACCTCGCTGGAAGCAAACTGGAAAAGCACAAAATAAAGAAATCCCCCAAGCAGGCATTTGCAGGTCAGTGCCTGATGCTTCTTGGTCCCAGAGCTGTGGTCCTACCCTGGCATTGCTGGGGCGCTTTGCTTTTCATCAGAGGGAGCTCGTACAGCCGCTGAGATCTTGGGATTCACATGGACGTAACATTTGTTGAGTTGAGGTGGAGATAAACTCTGTGTGATGATCAGCGTGCTCTTGAGTCAGCCTTTGGCTCTGTGTTTGAAGCCATCAGAAGAGCTCACTGCGCACCCCTTTTCTCAGTGCCGGTATTCGTTCTGAGCGAGCGTTTAGACGAGGTGCCTGTCTCCTTCCTCTGTGTTTAGCCTTCAGCTCCTGGCTCTGCGGCTCAGTCTGCCTTTTGGAACCTTGCTCATGGCCCGTTCAGTGCGAGTTCTGTGTGAGCTTTGTATGAGTTCTGCCATGCTTTGTGTGCACAGTGAGCTACGTAAGACTGACCATTCTTATGTAAACTTCTTCTTCCTTTGGGTCTACCATGCAGCTCCTGTGATTTTCCTTTTTCCTTGTACCTGAGTATTCTTTTTTTTTAATCTTTTCTTTTTTTGGTAAGACAGCATCTTGCTGTGTAGTTCAGGCTGGCCTTGAATTCATGGTGATCCTCCTGCTTCAGCCTCCCAAGTGCACCACTGTCCCTGGCTACACAGGAGTATTCTTAGAGTTTTCCTTGTTCATTCTTTACACTCTGAAAATCCCTGTGGTTTTACCCATAACTTCTGGTTCATTCTGCCCACTCTGGAGTTTTCTCCCTGTTTCTTCCCCAACCTCTTACTGCTTCTCTATCTTTTTTTTTTGGTACTGCGGATTGAACTCACAACCTCGTGTTTGCCAGGTGGGCGCTCATGCCACTGAGCTAAATTCCTGGCCCCTGCTCTACCATTTTTTATAACAACCTTCAACTCTATATCTCAAATTTGTATGTCTGACTGGAGGGTCCATGCGTGTGATCAGAACATGTCTAAAATCCAGCCCACCTTCTCCAGTAACCTCTCTTTCCAAACCTGTCTGCCAGTTGGTCAAGCCCAGTGCCCAGGGTCTCTACTGTTCCCTTACCTCATGTTTTCTTGCTGTCTCTTAGATCTCTACAACACCTGCAATTCAGGCCTGTTCCACTCTGGGGGCTTCTTTGGTCTGCTTTCAGCTGGCCCGTAGCATGTCTGCACATCACTGGATTAGAGATGGCACCAGGGAAATGCCTGGAGTATTCAATTAAAAGACTGGCTGAGTCCGACAAAATTTTCTCAGAGGAAATCTTTTTTTTTTTTTTTTTTGTGCTGGGAATCAAACTTGACCTTGTGATTGCCAGGCAGGTGCTGTGCCTCTGAGTTACATCCGCAGCCCCAGGAAATCTTATGTGAAAAATATGAAAGTATTTTGTGACATAGTTACCTAGTTGAAGTTTCAGCAGTTAGAGAGGAAACAGTTGATGATGCTATTCATCGCTATAATGTGGTTCTAATCCTCACTCCAGCTTGTTGAAGTAGGTGTCTGGGAGAGCAGGGAAAGAAGACCATGGAGTAAGAAGACATTTCCCCAGGTCCATTTCCACAGAGCAGGTCATGGTTTATCTGTGCATCTCAAAGGTGGCACAGCTGGTGTGGAGGAGTCCAAGGAGACTGTGTGGTTCTTAGTGGATTCTTTTATTCCACAGGACAAGTAGACTTGGACCTACTGCGGAGCCAGCAGCTAAAGCTGTACATACTGAAAGCAGGGTGGGCACTGCTTTCCCACCAAGATAAACTGAGGCAGATCTTATCTCAGCCAGCTGTTCAGGAGACCGGAACTGTTCATACAGGTATCTTTCAAAGAAAGCTCTTACAGATTTATGAGAAATGCAGCTACTGTGGCAGAAAACTAGGCAAAGAATTTGAACAAGCAATTCTTCAAAGGTAAGAGGGGAAATAGAGACAGCTCGTATGAGAAAGGTAAATAACCTGACCACGTGCTCTCCCCACCTGTGAGTGCAGTTGTTTCATCAGACAAATGGTTGGGGGAGGCGCTGCTTTTTTCTTTTCTTTTTTTGAAATGGCCCGGGTATGTATTTTGGGCTGGCCTTAAAGTTTGATGTACTTTGAGCCAGTCATTTTGAGGGAAGTTTTTACACAGAAAGGGATAAGTACAGCATGTTTATCGGTCCCCATCCTGGCTTCTTTTTTGGTATTGAAAAACTGGAGATAGTAAGCTTGTTCTGTGGTATGTCCATGCACTAATGTACCATGATGCCATTCAAAATGATGATACATGGGCTGTGTTTTGCTATGGAAACATGAAAGCGGTAAGTAAACAACTAAAACTGCATTGCTGTGTCTGTGTTTCTAGATATATCCTAGGGTCAACTGTTTAACATTTGAGTGCTGGAATTTAGGTTGATTTTGTTTTCTTTATATATTTCTATATTCCGTTTTCTCGAATGAGCGTGTATCTCTTTTTGTAGAAGAAATACTGTGAAATTTTATTTTATTTATTTATTTTTTGTCTTTTTGAGACAGGGTCTCACTATACAGTTCAGGCTGGCCTTAAACTCACTTTGTAGCCCAGACTGGCCTTGAACTCGCAGTGATCCTCCTGCCTCAGTCCCTCTACTGCTGGGATTACAGGCGTGTGCCACCACACTAGCTGAAAAAATTTTTTGATCATTGATTATAATGTCTTAAAACAGTGATAAATGACTATGCTAAGCATTAAGGGAAAATAGTCCTTGATTATGATCACCACTGTAGGGTTGGGATGGGGAGAGAGAATGGCTGCAGAGGGCGCTGCCCGCTGTGTGGGTCCCGTAGGCTGTGAGATGTGTAAGTACAGTTCCATAGGCATCCCAGCGACCGCAGCCTCTCAGGACAAGAGCAGGTGCCTTTCAAGGGTGCGGCACCTAGGTTCTGGGCGACAGGAAATCCCTGTGGAGGACTCACAGGGAGCACAAATCAAGGCAGCGAGAATATGAAGAATATGAGAATATTCTCTTTGGAGAATATGAAGCAACTCTGCTTTGCTTCAGCTTGAGGTTTATTGATGGATGGTGGGGCAGAGCTGAAGAGGCCAGCTGTTGTCCTTGGGGAGTCGGTGTAGCTTGAGGCTGAGTTGGACAGTTGTGATGGGAGACCATGTGCAAGTGTTGATACTTGGGGTGGTTAAATTACTGGTGAGCATAGGACGAACTCAGGAAAGGGAAAGTTGTTCTCTTGCCAATAGACACTATAACAGCAGCCTAACCCATGGGAACTGGAAAACCAGCAGAAAGGCAAAGATGCCGATGTTTTAAGCTTGAGTTACGGTTTAGAGCAGGAGTAAGTATGACATATTTAAAAAAAAGTCGGAAAGTCTAGTGGGATGTAGAATGTTTGAGCTTGCTTATTTTCGAGTTTTAGAAGAAGAAGGTATTGTGAAAATATTTTAAAAACTGCTGAGTATGGTTGGAAGTGTGGATTTGTTAAGAACTTGGAAAATAATTGGTCACTGTAGGGATTAGGGAGCAGGAGCCTGGGAATTGGGTTGACTTTTCTGTGGTTGACCCGTGGCCTGTGAGCAGTAGTGGGACACGTGAGGCAGGGTTATTGTCTGTGCCTTGGGCCACGCGTGGGCTCCTGATGGAGCGTCTACAGCAGGGGTGGACACAGGACGGCAGCATCTGCTGTGGTGGATCAGTTGTATGAGAACACAGGCCCGGCCGTTTGTCGCTGGCTGCCTTTGCTCTACAGTGGTAGAGATGGGTAGTTAGGAGAGAGACCATGTGGCCCATAAGCCTGAATTATTCACTGTCTCCCTCTTGAAGAAGATTTCCAATCCCTCTGGTCTAAATGGTTAGTTGACATTGTCACCAAACAGAACCAGCAAGAGCAGAAACAGTATTGTGAAGCCTGTGCGTCTGCCTGCGGCCAGTGACTGTCGGTGGGACTGCGGCCAGCAGTGAGTACAGCCTCATGCAGAGCCACTCACAGAAGCCAGGGGTCTCCCTGACCGTGTGACACAGTGAGCATTGGTGTTATGTAGTGATCTGATCAGGGTTTAGCAGAAGTCAGCTGGAAATAGCAGTTTGGGATGTGTCTGTGCCAGGAGTTACGGAAGCCAAGAGTCAACAAGAAGGAGAAGGTAGAAGAATTAGAGCACGGATAGGAATCTGGCAGGTAACCTCGGGTGGCTCCAAACAGCGGATGAACCAATGAAGGACAGAGGCCAGAAAGCAGGGAGTGGGAAATTCTGCAGAGCCTGTGTTTTGTTGGATGGCTGAGCCTGGAGATTCTAGTTGTCTACCACCTAATTAATAATTAGATCTGGTTTAAAGTACTCAGTGCATTCTCTTTAATGATAATGAGGTGTTGCTGTTGGAAATAGAATGTACATATTCTGTTTCTAAATTCAGATGACGGAGCAGTTGCATCCCCTGAGCTTGGGGACATGTCTCCCGAAGGGCCACAGCCCCCTATGATCCTCCTACAGCAGTTACTGGCTTCAGCCACCCAGCCGTCTCCTGTGAAGGCAATATTTGATAAACAGGAACTTGAGGTACGGTCACATAACCTTGATTTTTAACCCAGTGTACTAAATTGTGAATGACTTTTTTCTTAGATGTGTTTTTTTCTTAAAAATATATTCTGAATTTTAAATCATAATGCCAAATAATAATGATGATTACTTAGCATCAGCTCTTCTTGTGCCTAGCCAGCAAAACACCTTACTAAATAAAGAATGAGAAGGCTAAAGTTAACATTATTTTGGACTTGTGTAAATTATTTGAATAATTAACAATATAGCTTGGGTTCAATGCTCATGTGTCCATGGCGGGTCTTTTTCCAGGCTCTGTGTGATGAAGGACTCAGTAGACTTGTTTGATCACCAAATTTTTTTCTGCATTAAGCTGGGAAACTTGGCCGGGGTTATAGCTCAGCATCACAAGTGCCTGCCTGGCAAGCGCAAGGTCTTGAGTTCGATTCCTGGTACCCCCCCAAAAAGAAAGAAAGAAAGAAGCTAGGAAACTTTGCATTGATTTTTTTGAAGTTTTATCAACTCATTTAAAATATACCCATGTAAATGCAGGCTTCCTGTACTTCCGCACTGCAGTTCTTGGTGGACGTTGGTCTTTCACATTTCATTGCACACCTCCACCCGCCTCTTGTCTGCCCAGGCTGCTGCTTTGGCCGTGTGTCAGTGCTTGGCTGTGGAGTCCACTCACCCGTTGAGCCCAGGCTTTGAGGACTGCAGCTCCAGTGAGGCCACAACACCGATCTCCGTGCAGCACACCCGCCCAGCCAGGGTGAAGAGGCGCAAGCAGTCACCTGCGCCTGCTCTGCCAATAGTGGTGCAGCTCATGGAAATGGGCTTTCCTCGCAGGAACATTGAGTTTGCTCTGAAGTCCCTAACTGGCGCTTCTGGGAATGCATCTAGCTTGCCTGGTACTGCATTTTCCTTTTTTGGGGCTTGTTTGCCTGTGGGTTCACATTGTAGCGCTGTTGGTCTTCATGGCGGCCCGTGTGTGTTTGTGTTTAGGTGTGGAGGCCTTGGTTGGGTGGCTGCTGGACCACTCCGATGTGCAGATCACAGAGCTCTCGGACGCAGATACAGTGTCTGATGAGTATTCAGATGAGGAGGTGGTGGAGAGCATGGAGGATGCAGCCTACTCTCTGGTCAGTACCTGCGCGCCCCCTCCCGTCTGGTGGTCTGAGCACCGTGCGTGTCACTTTCCTCTGTTACTTGGGAGAACCAGCTGTATCCCCTGTGGACTGTCCAGAAGACTCACCCACAGTTCTGCTGGGCACAGAGCAAGGTTGTCTGTTTTGGTATTGAAGTGCTCATTGGGTTTTCTATGTCGTGATTTCTTTAAAACAGACCCCGCTGAAACATTTAATGGTGTTGTGTAGCCATGAAAAGTATTTCTTTAAAAAGTCATGTTTTTTATGACATACTGATTTCTTACCTGAGTAAACTGTTTCATAGGAGTCATTTGGAATTGCCTTGAAATCTTCTTATACTTACAGCTTTTGAGATTTCATTTCTGTTTACTGTGCTATTGGTTTTAGTATTTTTAAGATTATGACTTTTATAGGGAATATATAGTATTCATACTCCACAAAGTTCACAGACTTTTCCTTTAAAGTAGGTTTTACAGTTCCCATTTTCTTCTTTTTTAAATGTATTATCTCTTGTAGTCTACTGGTGCTGTCGTGACAGAGAGCCAAACTTACAAAAAGCGAGCCGATTTCTTGAGTAATGACGATTATGCTGTGTACGTAAGAGAGAACGTTCAGGTGAGTCCTTGTCTGGGCTGGGGCCTGACTCATTATCTCGTTCAGTGAGTAGCTTGAACCCCTCTTCCATGCCGAGCTTCAGTGGGCAGAGGCCTCTGACCGTGAAGAGCCTGCCTTTTTATGGCAAAGACAGTCAGATGTACCCTGTCGCCTGTGCATCTGCCGGGTGAATGCCTGCTGGGAGGAGAGAGAGACAGTGAAGGGGCCGTCCGGACGGTGGCTGGGGCTGTGTGGGAGCGTGCGTGTGAGGGGAGCTCAGGGCCTCTGGGAGCGAGCCCCGCGCGGCTGGTGCACAGAGCAGCGTGCCTCGGGCAGGGCTCCGGAGCCGAGAGCAGAGGCGGCTGTGCACGCTGGGGCTGCTGCGGAGACGACGTTTTTCTCTCCCCCCCATTGGAGCACTTCAGCTTCGCTTGTTTTTCTTGTGCCATTCTCAGAACACTTGTAGTGTTTTGTATATTCCTTTATCTACCTTAAATCCTTTCTTTTCCTATTCTGATTCTTTCATTTTAGTGTATTTAAGCAAACTTGAGAAGTACCTCATTTTACCTGTAAATGTATCAGTATATTCTGAAGAAGGGTTTTATTTTTAACACAGTGGTGTTGCTCTTTAACTAACATTGCCTAACAAAATAATTCCTTATTATCTTCTCATATCCACTGCTTGTTCTTGTTTCCCTCGTTTTCTCAAAAAACGGCTCTTTATGTTTAGGTATTCACATATAAACAAGGTCATACACCGTGTTTTTAGGTCATGTGTCTCTTAAAACTCTTCTAGGCTAGACGAGTTTTCCTTGGCCTGGCTCAGGCTGCTGTGTCGGCATCACAGAGCGGGAGCCTTCAGCCACAGGCGTCCCTGTGTCCTGGTCTGGGGCTGGACGTCTGAGAGGACGGTGCCCGCCCAGGGGTTTCCTCTCCTGGCCTGTAGGTGGCTGCTTCTCCCTGTGTCCACACCTGGAGCAGGGAGGGGGCGGGGAGGGAGCCGGCTAACGCGGGTTTCTTCTTGTAAGGACACTAGTCCTTTGTTTTTGTTTCTTTTTTTTTAATTCCTTAACAGCCCATTCTCCTAATATAGCTACATGGAGGGATAGGGCTTCAATACATGACATTTTGGGAAAACACATCCATTCATTTTATAACACCCTCTTGACATTCTCTAGTCCCTTCTATTGGTTGATTGATTGATTGGTTGTTGTGAGACAGGGTCTCACTGTGTAGTTCAGGCTGCTTCAACTAGCTGTGTAGCCCAGGCCGGCCTCGAACTCACAGTGATCCTCCTGCCTTAGCCTCCTGAGTCCATGTATTTATTTGTGGGTAAAACTGCACTCTTGAAATGTCTTGTGTTCTGGATTTTGTAGTGGCTCCCTCATGGGGTTGGCTAACGTCTTTCTTTGTCTGTAAGATTTAAAGTAAGTGTTGGGAGGTGAAGCAGGCTGGGTCTTAGGCAGGTAGGCAGGCTTCTTAGATGCAGTGTGTTCTCTTTTGCCTGGAGTTCACAGCGTGCGGTGTGGGGTCTGTTAGGTCTTGTTAGCCTGCTCGTCCCACGGACGAGCTCTCCATTAGCTGTTAGTCTTGTCGCTCACTGGATGCTTGCTGGTGCATTGCCTCGGCCCCATCGTTTGGGGCTGCATGATAGTAATTTTCTAACTTTTTCATCCTTTTTTAATTTATTAGCTCAAGTTCTTTTCTGTGTGTGTGTGGGGGGGACTTTTCCTGTCAGCTGTGGTTACTTATTGTAATAGTTTTTATTGGAAAGGCAGAATAAATGCTTGATTTATTTTTTTTTGCAAGGATTTACCAGTTTTCAGAATGATACATTGGTACGCTAGTGCTTATAAAGGTGATCAGGAAGCTTTAGTTTGCTGAGTATCGTGATGATGATTGCATTTTCTCTAGAACTTGATACATTTCTCAGGACCATGAGTCCTTTTGGCAGAGCATGCTTTGGAATGCGCCCAGTAATCTTTGACAGCTTCATTTGTGGCACAAGCTGTCCCAGGCTTATCTTCTGAATTCCTACCCCAGAGGTAGAAGTAGCCAGTTTTCTGAAGAACTCTGGTTCCATTTAGTGTAAGTAATACTTAGACTGTATTCCAGGTGCTAAGCAGAATCTTACAGATTTCTGTTACTGAAAATGGTTTGTTTCGTTCAGATACACTGGACTGGACTTCTCTTTTTAATTTTAGGTGGGAATGATGGTTAGATGCTGTCGAACATATGAAGAAGTGTGTGAAGGTGATGTGGGCAAAGTCATCAAACTGGATAGAGACGGACTGCATGACCTCAACGTGCAGTGTGATTGGCAGCAGAAAGGGGGCACCTACTGGGTTAGGTATATTCATGTGGAACTCGTCGGTGAGCGCTTTCTGCATTGCTTTTGTTTTCTTCTTTGAAACAGAGTTTCCAGAAATGAATGCTAATTATGTTGAATTCACTGTTGAAATCTCTAGGATATCCTCCGCCGAGTTCTTCTTCTCATATCAAAATCGGTGATAAAGTTCGGGTCAAAGCCTCTGTCACCACACCAAAATACAAGTGGGGATCTGTGACTCATCAGAGTGTGGGGATTGTGAAAGGTAATACTACCTAGGCAGCAGCGTTCCAAATGTTAGCCTTTCATGGACGCAGAGTTCCTCTTCCCCCTAATTTGAGATAAAAAAATGCAAATGTGAAAAAAGTTTTTGGCCACCAACACAGTATGGAGTTAGATCTTTTAGTTCACTGCAATGTGGGAAGGTACAGACCTGGAGATTAGTTTTCTCCATAAAGGATGTTAGCGAGAGCTCATGGTGATTGTGTTGAGTATTTGGGAGAGAGTTAGAGGAAGCTAAGGGTATTGCTAAGATTAGGTATCTTAAGATTGGTACAGAAGTAGTGATTCATGTCAGCCAGGGTGGAGGAGCCTGTGGTTATAATTGTTTGGATTAGGGTTGACTTTGATCGTACAGGATTAAGGCAGGCTTTGTTTTAGCCTTGATCCACAGTCACAGAATGGCCTTGTCTGATGTTGGGGTTCTGTTGACTTATCCTGTTGTGTGTTCTTCAGTGAGCCAATGTATTAGGACCCCCCCCCCCCAGCTGTTAGGGACTGTGTTTCTGTTTTTCATACTGAATAAAAATTTAGGATTGGGTTTAAGAAATGGAAATGTGCCAACTATGGGCCTGGGGAGCTGGAATCAAAAATTCTCCTCAGGTCATATTTAATGTGGTATAGAAAGTCCCCCAAACATGGCACACTCTGGAAGATGTGTCTATTTTAACAGTTGCATGAGAAATAAATATGCCTATTGTTTTGTCACTAAATGCTTTTGATGTCACATAGTGGTAGTGCTTCTCCAGTGGATGGGGGGCATTGTTAGAAATTCTGTTTATATAAAACAAATGGCTTATTTGATATTTTGCTGCTTTTGTTTTTTGTTTTTTGGTACCAGGGATTGAACTCATGACCTAGCACTTGCCAGGCAAGTGCTTGTGCCGCTGAGCTAACCTTCTGGCCCTGATATTTTACTTTTTAAAAATATTTTTCTTTGCTTAAGAGATTCTGTAAAGAGTTACAGGTTAAAACAGATAAATTTTGAAAAGAATGTGGTTTCTAAGTCAATATTTTGAGTCATATCTTACTTTTATTAAAGGACAAGAGACATTAGTAACATGGTTTTTATTTCCTAACTTACCAAATGTACTAAATGGAATTGTTGTGCTTGTTGTAATTATAGATCTTTGGGTGGAAAATGATAAATATATACAAAAGAGAGAATATAGCGCAATGAGCTTTCACATGCCTGTTACACAGCTTCAGCAATGGTCAGCTCATAACCAAAGCTCCTGCACTAACGATCCCATCTTTTGATTATTTTGAAGCCAGCTCATTTCATCCCTGAGTGTCTTAGCACATACTTTTAAACCTCTAAAAGCTAAGTACGGTTTGTAAAACACAAAGAACTCTAATATTATATCACTTGGCTAGGTGAGTTTTAATTTTTTTTTTTTTGTACTGGGGATCGAGCTCATAACCTTGCGCCTGCCAAGCAGGCACTTAGGCCACTGAGCTAAATCCCCGGCCCTACTTTTTAAATTATTTTTGTGGCACTGGGGATCAAACTCACAACCTTGCACCTGCCAGACAGGCACGTAAGCCACTGAGCCAAACTCCCAGCCCTAAAGTTTTTGAGGCAGGGTCACACTATGTAGCTCAGGCCGGCCTTGAACTCACTTTGTAGCCCAGGCTGGTCTCAAACTCAGTGATCCTCCTGCCTCAGCCTCTCAAGTACTGGGATTAAAGGTGTGCGCCACCACGCCTGGCGAGTTTTAATTTTAATTGTAGTTTTATATTAGCGATAAAGATGTCTCAGGTGGATTCTGTTCTGTCCTAGCTTTCAGTGCCAATGGAAAAGACATCATTGTTGACTTTCCTCAGCAGTCTCACTGGACTGGGTTGTTGTCGGAAATGGAGCTGGTCCCTAGTGTGCATCCTGGGGTCACGTGAGTTTTAGTTTTTATGGTTGCCACATCTGTTTTGGGAAGAAGGGTTTTCTTTGGATTAGCTTTAATACATAATCTCATCTCTTTTTTAATCAACTCAATGACTGTTTTAAAAATAGGTGTGATGGCTGTCAAATGTTTCCTATCAATGGATCCAGATTCAAATGCAGAAATTGTGATGACTTTGATTTTTGTGAAACGTGTTTCAAGACCAAAAAACACAACACTAGGCATACATTTGGCCGAATAAATGAACCAGGTAGGACACAACGGTTATCTATCAAATATGACTAGTAAAATAATTACTATGAACACTAGTGTATTGGAATGTGTTCTTCTGGAATACTGCAAAGCAAGCACAGTTAGACAGAAGGGACAGTCCTGTCCACTGGTACTGTTTTTTTTTTTTTTTTTTTAATTAGAGGAATTAGTAGTAATATGATTTGTTTGTTTTGTTTATCCTTTCAACTGCTAATGGACATTTGAGTTGCTTCCACCTTTTGGCTATTATGAATAACGTTGCTGTATGTGTGAGTCCTCATTTTCAAAACTTGTGGGTATGTACCTCGGAGTGGACTTGCCAGGGTCTTACGGTAGTTCTTTAGTTTTTGGAGTTACTGCCAAAATATTTTCAATAGTGACTGCACCATTTTGCATTTCCACCAGCAATGCAAATGGCTTCCAGTTTCTCCTCCTCCTCACAAATACCTGTAATGTTATATAGGTTTTTATCATGGCCATCCTCCAGTGGGTGAGAAGTAGCTGTGATTATTGGTATTTGCTGCTGTGCCTGGCTTTCATCCTGGACAAATTTTACTTGGGCATAGAGAAATATTTCTTCATATTTATTTTTCTGGCAGTTGGTAGGGCTTTGTAGAAACTTTGTGGTTTGCTATCTTTTGTCATTTTTGGAAATTCTCTTATCATTTTGTATTTTTTCATGTATTACATCTGCCCTATTCTGCCTTGTCTTGGAGGGCTACTTTTTCACCTTGTTTATTTCTGTCTGACAAATCTTTTGTGTTTTTATTTATCTTTTCTAAACTGTTTCTCCTTGTTCTTCATTCTAGATATTTTGTGACCTCTAGGGCCTCACACATCCTAGGCAAGCACTCAGCCACTGAGTTACACCTCAGCCCTCCCTGTTCATTAAGTTCTTACCTTTAATTATTACACACATCAGTTCTAGGCTTGCTAATTTTTGCTTTCCACTTCTCTACTAACATATTGTATGTTGTCTTGTCTTTTGAAACATGCTAAGCATAAAGTCTGTGTCTTGCAAGTCCTGTTTCTAGAGTCTTTGGGGCTATTTCTATACATTTCTGCTAGTTGGTATGTGTATTTTCTTGTCTCTTATGTACCATTATGTTCTGGACATTGTGTTTATAAAATCATTTCTTGACCTAAATTGAAGTAGATGTTCTCTTTCTCCAGATATCTGGGCAGGGAGGGTTGTTCTGCTAGGTATTTGGGGTACGTAGCTATCTGAGCTCACTTTAATCAACTTTCAGTGATTGAGATGTTTCCACACTCATGGTCTTGTTTAAAAAAAAAAAAAAAAAAAAAGAAAAGGAAAAGTCCAGCAAAACCCCCACAACCTTTTGTAACTCACCCGTCTTTCTTATTTCCTGTTGGGATCTGAGCCCAGACTGTTTTCTGTGGCATCCCCAACCCTCCTGGCCTCTGATTCCAGTTGTTGTCCTGTTTCCATGCTGGGACAGTCAGGGTGCAACCTGTCCTTTGGGGGCTTGGAATGGAAACTGACAGACACCATCAGGGCAAAACAGCCTCCAACCCGAGTGCCTTAAGACACCTCCATTCATCCTGAGTGCTATTCGGATTCTGGCCATGTGCTGCTTTACTGTCTCATTGACTCAGATACTTTGAAGGTGATTTATTTAGTTTTGAATGTTTGTCTGGAGCCTGTAGTTGTCCTCAGCGAGAAAGACCTATTTCTAGATTGACCACTACAGAATATGGAAGTGTTTTACAAATTCGCTTTTCTTTCTGCCTTTGTGAAAGTGTCCTTAGTTTTGTGGAGTTAGAATTAAACCTGACCCTTTACATGCCAGGTGAGCAGTCTGTCACTAGCTATACCTCTAGGCTCCCCAAACCATTTTTTGAGTGACATATTTTCTTCAGGACTGAGCTTTCCCCACAACTCCTCACCATCGTGTTTGTTTGGAAATATCCTGCTCTGCTTTGTGCCTGAGAGATTTAAGTAGGATAAATTACAATATTATGTGGACTTCTTATAAATTGATATAAAATATCTTGCCTGACTCTTTTAAAGAGATTTTTGTTATTACCTCCTTTTAATTATAAAACTTTGTCTTTCATAAAGTAAGAGGATTATCGCTATGTGGTAGTTTTGATATCTTGGCCATGAAAGTTCTTCCTTTTTGACCACATGGAACAGGACAGTCTGCAGTGTTTTGTGGCCGTTCTGGAAAACAGCTGAAGCGTTGCCACAGCAGCCAGCCGGGAATGCTGCTGGACAGCTGGTCGCGCATGGTGAAGAGCCTGAACGTGTCGTCTTCGGTGAACCAGGCTTCTCGTCTGATTGATGGCAGCGAGCCTTGCTGGCAGTCATCAGGGTCACAAGGAAAGGTAGTGTGAAATGGGGCACATCAGCAAATGGTTTTTTTCTGGAAATGCTTTCATTTAGATTTTCTACATGAAGTTTGAACAGCCTACTGTTTTACTGATTCTACCTGTCGATACTCATTTTTTATTTTGTTTCGTAAATTGTTTAAAAATTACAGAGCAATATCCAGTTGTCGAGAGATTTTAAACAGTATATTAGATTTTACCTAACTGATCAATTGATGGAGGATATAGTAGGCTTTTTGTTTTCCTTTCCTGAATAAAATGTACAAATTGTGGTTCTGTTTCTGGTGCAGAGGTTTTCTCACACAGTCTCCCGCTGCTGTGCCGAGAGCTCTCGCGTCTGCCCTCCTGTGTGGGCACCTCAGGGGGTGCGCAGTGCGGGCCCGGAGAGAAGGCCGTTTTCCCATCTTAACTGTAGTGTTTTCGGTCACTGGCCCTTCATGGGATGCCATCCTTGATGAGGAATCTATAAATACATCAGTTCTGGGTTTAGAGTGAGACTTTCCTGAATGAGTGATGATGGGGAGGAATGTTCTGGTTTCTGCCAGTGGAACACAACATTTTCTCATGTTTTATATTGAAAACCTGAGATAACTGGGCACGGTGGTGCATGCCTATAATCCCAGCACTCGGGAGGGAGGCTGAGATGGGAGGATCACCATGAGTTTGAGGCCAGCCTGGGCTACATAAGTAAGTTCAAGGCCTGCCTACACTACATAGTGAGACCCTGTCTGAACAAACAAAACAGAATTGAGTTAAATTCAAACTTCAGTGTTATTTTTTTAAGTAGCTAAAACATAGCTTGATTTTGCTAACTGAGAATTTTCTTTTTTAAAGCATTGGATTCGTTTGGAGATTTTTCCAGATGTTCTTGTTCATAGATTAAAAATGATAGTAGATCCTGCAGACAGTAGCTACATGCCATCCCTGGTTGTAGTATCAGGTAATCGAATTTATTTACTGAAGAAGAGATCTTTTCTGTCTTTTAGTAAGACCTCTTTGATTGCTTTGCCATTTTTTTCTGCAGGTGGAAATTCCCTGAATAACCTGATTGAACTAAAGACGATCAACATTAACCCCACTGATACCACTGTGCCCCTGCTGAATGACTGCACAGAGGTGAGTGCAGTAGTTGTCCTTTTTTGGGGCAATTCTCAAAGGACAAGGGCGTTGACTTCTGTATTAATGTTGACCCTAGTCTTCCCTTCTCCAGTAAATAATAGTTGTTTTAAAGTTTCAGCAGTTTTGTACAACTTGAATTTGCTATTTTTCAGAACAACTTGAAAAGAAAATGAAGTAGATTTCATTCTGTTTCTCTTTGCACTTAATCTTGCCAAAAGGCTGAGAAGCACTCTGTTTCTCTTTGGTGACAGCGTTAGTAAGTGTGGCTAGCACAAGTCATCAGGCATTTGACTGAGGCTGCTTTTAGCATCTCATATTTTTGTCTTCCTTAAATATCTTTTAGTTTACGATGATACTCTGACCATATATGTGACATTGAAATTGTTTATTTGATGTAATACCCTTTGGCATCCAGTGCTGAACTTTTCCATGTGGTAGCAGTCTTTCAGTTGGTAATCAAATAACTATCAGGATGGATCCTAGTTTATTGTATCTCTTGAAAATTCTGAGAGAACCAGTGAGAGGGTCCTTTTAAACAGTAAACACTGCAGATCAGTGAGATTTTCTTCCTCAGATCCTTAGTGTATCTTTACACATACACAGTGCAGACACTATCCTAATACATTAAATGTAGTTAAAATAAAACGAATTCTGTTTTTTTGGTATTACCTGTGCTGTTGTTCTGCAGGACTAGTTTAATTGAGGCAATGATAGTAGATAAAATTATCAAATATTTGATTGTTTTATTCATCCAAAGTTTATTATAGGTGAAGGGTTTTATTTTTAAATCATTAAGTACAGCTGGGGAGGGGGCGGCGCATACCTGTAATCCCATCACTTGGGAGGCTGAGGCAGGAAGAGTGCTATGAGTTATGAGTTGGAGGCCAACCTGGACTACATAGCAAGACCCTGTCCTCCCCGCCCCAAAAAAAGTTAAATGCAGTTCAGTATTTATTTGTTTCGTGGTAATCTAGGGCTTTAACAATGCTAGGGAAAGCCAGGCGTGGTGGCGCACGCCTTTAATCCCAGCACTCGGGAGGCTGAGGTAGGCGGAGCGTTGTGAGTTCGAGGCCAGCTTGGGGTACAACGCGAGCATAAGGCCGGCCTGAGCTACATAGTGCGACCCTGCCTCAAAAAACCAGGGCCGGGAGTTTGGCTCAGTGCCTTAAGCGCCTGCCCTGGCAGGCATGAGGTTGTGAGTTCAATCCCTGGTGCTGCAAAAAAACAAAACAAAACAAAACAAAACAAAAAAAGAAGAATGCTAGGGAAGTACTCTTTTCACTGAGCTACATACTCAGCCCTATCACTCACTAATTTTTTTAAAGCTCTATTTATTTATTTGTTTATTACAGTGCTGGGTATTAAACCCAGAGGTGCACCACACTGAAATATGTCCACGACTCTTTCATTTTTGTACTTTGAGACAAGGTCTCAGTAAATTGTCCAAGGTTGGCCTCCACCTTGTAATCTTTCCGTCTCGGCCTTGTGAGTATTTGAAGTTACAGATGAGCAGCACCACACCCAGTTGGGTTTTTGTATTTCCTCCTTTTCCCTCCCCTCCTCCCCTTCCCTCTGTCCTCTTTTCCTCGCCCTCCCTCTCTTCCTCCTTCCCCTCCTCCTTTTCTCCCCTCACTCCTTCCTTCCATGGTACTAGAGTCTGTATTCAGTGTCTTTGCGTTTAGGTAGGTCTCACTATGTCTCTAAATTGCACAGGCTGGCCTCCTAGAGTGTATTTCCTAAATAATCTGTTACTCCATTCTCACTGGTTCAAACATTGCTTCATTTTGTTTTAATTTTAATTGGCAAATAATAGTTGTATGTATTTATGGGGTGCATTGTGATATTTCATTTCATGATACCTTGTGGGACGATGAAATCAGGCTAATTGATGTAATCACTTCAAATATTTCTTTGTGGTAAGAAGCTTTAAAATCCTTTCTTAATGTTTTGAAATATGTAATACATTATTTACTATAGTTACCATTCATTTTATGATATATCGATTAGTATTTAATGAGTAGCAGTGTTTATAAATAAATACACAAATTATAAAAGTGAAAAATAACATTGAATATTTCTGAAAAAATTATACTGAATTGTCCATTTTAGTTTTTTTTAATTTTTTTTTTATTTTAAAGATAGTAAAATCCAACAAAACGTAACAGAACGAAGTCAGTCAAAACAAAGCAGTAGAATTGGTACATAACTTCTAAGAAAGATACTATGAAAACAATAGCTACTATATTATATCCTGTTATTTTCAGAATAGTTGACCTTTCCAACAGGTGTAGTAAAATCAAAACAAAACAAAACAAAAAAACCCACACACAGTAAAACCAATAAAAACAGAGTATAAAATAAGACCAAAAAAAAATTTAATCAGAATAAAGTAAAACAAAGAGAGCAATATTGGGCCTCGAAGACAAGATAGAAGAGAATCCCCCATTTTTGCTACACTGTGCACTGTCATCTTCCAAAGAGATGCCCAGGCTGCCAGCCCCAGGTCTGCAAAATGAACAAAACAATACTAGCATCCAGCTGATGTATGTACCTTAGTTGCTATCAATGTAGCCAGACCTCTGAATGAGCAGGTTGCTTTATGGTGGGTGGGGAGGGCTTTGTCCTTGATTCTTAGACTGCAAGCTGGTAGGTGTGGTGGGGGGATGCGCATGTTTCTCTTCCTGGGTTCCACGCCGGTTGTGCAGGCCCCTGGAAGGCAGTCTTCCTTGTGTCCTGGTTGGTGGCGCTCAGGCCCAGCTGGGTGGGCTCCCAAGAAGCCCATTTCTTTCTCCTGGGGTCCACGCTGGTCGCACAGGCCCCCAGAAGGCAGTTTTACTTGTGTCCTGGTTGGAGGCCTGTACATTTTACTGTTAACTAGTTGCTAGGTAACTGAGTGCAGCTTGTAGTGTCTTATAGTCCTAAGTATTTTTGTGTTTTAACTAAACCAGTAAGTACGAAGTTAATTAAGTCAGCAGAGTTTGTTGGCAGAGATTTAAGCTAAAATATTTTAAATTCAAAACAGTTTGGTCCGTAATTTTGGAGGGGATTCTTTTTGAGATAGGGTTTGCAATGCAGTTCAGGCTGGCCTTGAGCTTACTTTGTAGCACAGGCTGGCCTTGAACTCACAATGATCCTCTTGCTTCAGCCTCCCGAGTGCTGGGAGTACAGGCATGTGCCATTATAGCCAGCTGTATTCTATAATATTTGATAAGTACAAAATACTGCATATCACTTGTTTATAAAACACTAAACATTGTGAGTGAATGGGAGAAACTCAGGATCCCCTGCTCTAGCCAGCTGAAAAACCGGAAAACACCACTCTTTAAGTCTTTCCTGTGCATCTGACTTGCTATGAAATTTTTAGTATATAACCAAAAACAGAAAGCATACTGAAACCTTTTAGAGCCTAAGTTTCAGCGTTTATCAGTGTTTTTCCAGTTGTGTTCATTCATTCTCTCCATCCTGTTTCTTTTTCACAGAAACAATTTTATTTCAGTGTCATTTATTTCACTATTTATTTCAACAAGAACTTTATTATCATTATGAAATCCAGCATTTATTCTTTAGTGTTATATAATACCCACCCAGTGTTCTTACTTTCCAGTTACTCCATAGATGTCTTTTTGGAGTTGAATGATATTACTCTTGATTCAGGCAGTGTCTACACTATGCACTTCATTTAACTCTTAGTTCTCTTGGCTTCTTCTTGCTAAAGGAGAAAAAAAAGACTAGGCCTTTTATTTCTCTTCTCTTTCTCTCTCTGTCTCTGTGTCTCTCTGTCTCTCCTCTCAGGTAAGCATCGAACACAAGGTCTTTGCACTGAGCTATGTCCTCAGCCTTTTTTAAAATTTTGAGACAGGATCTTGCTAAATCACTAAGTTGCCTAGGCTGGGCTGAAATTTGGGATCTTTCTGCCTCAGCCTCTCAGGGTACTGGGGTTATTGACCTGCATCAGCATGCCTGGTTAGCATTGTTTATATTCTTACTTTGGCTTTTGCATTGTTTATGGATATTTGTTCAGTCTGTGAAATAAGTAGATCTTGAGGTTTGGTTAAGGTTAGACACTGGAAAGCAATTGTTAGCATTGTGGGCTTCCTGCCACATCACTTTGTTCACATATAACATAAGGATAGAAGAATATTGTCAGGACCACTGTAAGAGTGCAGCCTGCCGTGTACAGTGTGGGGCACTTGCAGGATCGGCACATGGACTTTAACAAAAAACAAGCACGTAACAGAGGAGCTTTGGATCTTGTTTTATTTTGGTTTCAATAGTTCAACAATAATCCAACAATGAAATGACATTTATGATGCAATGAGAAGTTTGATTACTGTAGCATATTAGATGACATAGGAATTATTGTTTGAGCTATGATAATAATGTGGACATAGTTTTTAAAAGTCTGTGATTCAGTGGTACCTGCTCAAGTTTTGAAACAATATAATGCCTATAGTGTTCTTATGATAATACATATATATAAACCAGTTAGTCAGAGGTCGATAAGTGTGAATTGAGTGATAGCTTATAGAGTTCTTTGCTCTTTTTTCACTAATTTGTGCATATTCAAATATTTTGTGTTTTAAAAATTATGAAGGCTGTATGATTACCTGACATTGAATGTCTTTCTGACATAACACATCTTGACTTAAGAGAACTCTTGAAAGAGGATCGCTTGCCGTTAGTAAGGCTTTCATCCTGCTTAGCTTTAGTAAGAAAATTAGTGCAAATCCAAACCACCAGTGGACGCATTTGGTAAGTTAGTAACTTCTTTTGAAAGCAAGTCTTACTTGGATGTGGTATGTTCGCATGGGTCACTCAGCTGGCATTTCCGGAACCTAGGGAGGCAGACTTTCCACATGCTCCACATCTCAGATGCCCTGCCTTCCCAGCCACAGTATCGCACGCGCTTGAGTCTGAGAAGTGTAGCTTGTTATTTCTCGTCTAGTATCACAGGTACATTGAAATTGCCATCAAGCAGTGCAGGAGCTCGGGCATCGACTGCAAGATCCACGGGCTCATCCTCCTGGGGCGCATCCGTGCGGAGGAGGAGGACTTGGCCGCCGTCCCTTTCTTGGCCTCCGACAATGAAGAGGAAGAGGATGACAAAGGCGGCAGTGGGAGGTAAGGGCCGGGTGTGACTGGGGCTTGCTTAGCGTCACTTGGGTCCAGAATCCTCAGAGCATGTTTCACGTGGAGAGTAGGCTTATGCCCACAGCGTCATTTAGTTTACAAAAAAAAAAAAAAAAGAAATTAATTTGTATTTTTAAGAAAACATTGAAATGTATAGTTTTAAAAAATATTGTTAAAATGAAAATGCTTGATTTTTTTTTTCTTTTTTTTTTCCCTACCTGAAATATCACTGTTGTCTTTTGGTATAGTATCCTTGTAGGTTTTTTTTTTTTCCTATTCTAAATTACTTTTCTATGGAAGTGGTATGGTACATGTTACAGCTTTTTATTTTGCATAAGTGTTTATCATTATGTTTTAAAAAAAATTTATTCATTTTTACTATGGTAAGACATATAATTTGCCATTTTAACTTTTTTTTTCTTCAGTGCTGGGTATTGAATCCAGAGCCTTCACACTGAACTACATCTCCAGCCCTTTTTTATTTTGAGACAGAGTCTCGCTAAGTTGTTCAAGTTGGGCTTGAACTTGTGATCCTTGCTTCAGCCTCCCAGAGTGCTGAGATTACAGACGTGTGCCCCCCCACCGAGCTCCATTCTAATAGTTGTTAAATGCAGTTCAGTGACATTAAGTACATTTGCATTCTTGTGCAGCTCTCACTACCAACCTTCTGTATAATGTCTTGTGTATAATTTTGTAGTGCAGTATTTCATCTTATGACCTGCTTCTCATTTATGTAGTTAAGTTCTCCCTGTAGGTGAGTGGTATCGTGATGACTGTTACTACTCATCGTGGGTTTACGTGCATCAGCATGTGTCTACTGTTGGCCAGTCCTTGGTGAATGTGTAAAACAGAATCAGGCAGACTTCCATGAGTATGTTGCTGTGTCACTGACCAGAGGGAGAAGTGCGTGTGCCTCGAGGGTCTGCAGTGGAGCACAGTGCCGAGACAGTGCAGGAAGTGTCAGTGTTACCACGAAGAGTAGGCAGACACGGGTGCTGCCCGTACAGGGAGCAGTAGGATGCCAGGGGATTTGTGCATTTACTCCGAGACCTGTGTGCTCTAGGCCCCGTTTACTGTTACAGCAACAAATCGTGTAGGTGACCCCTGTCCTTTCAAGTTGTATCTTCCTAGATTAATTGCTGTAAGTGAAAATGCTAAGTCAAAGGGTATGCAAAGTCAACTGGTATGTTTTGGGCTTGGGATGTACGTCAGTGGTAGAGTGCTTGACTAGTATGCACAGTGCCCTGGGTTTGATTCCTAGTACTGTGGAAATGAAATCTAAGTTGGTGTGTTTTTATTCCCCAAGGCACCCTTGGATTGCTGGCATGGACTTGGCCCTGCAAACAGGCACCAGAGGCAGTCACCAGTGCCGGCTTCAACCTGTTGACCCAAACTCCCTTTGCTTAGGTTCTTTCCAATGTGTGACGTAGAGACAGAGGTGATTGTCCACACCGCTGTTGGGCACATTCCCATGGGCAGGAGTGGGCAGCTGCTGCGCAACAAGTACTCCAGGGCTCGCTCCTCTGTCCTGTTTCATTTCAAAACCTTTGCCTTGCATAAAAGTTGAAACTATATATATATATATATATATATATATATATATATATATATATGTATATATGTCTGCCTTATCTAAAATACATCAGGCTGTATGTCCAGCTGATCATATCTACATATTAAAAGAAGAAAACATCAGTTCATTTAAGTAAGGAAATCATTGAGTTCTTAAGAGAAAATTGCAGATTAACATTTTCTTATTAAATAGGTATTGAATTGGGCAAACAGAATTAGTACTGTACTATATATGTGAAATAACCGTAAAGTTTTGAGCTTTAGTCTTTGTTTAGATTTTTACATAATTGAATGCATTAACAAAAGAAAACCTAGATATTTGATTATAATTTTTTCATCAATAAATTCGGGTTGAATCGGTGGTCCAGTCTCCCACAGGCCGACACCCAAGTGGGATGTGCCCGCAGTGACTGCAGGCAGCTGACCTTCCCTCTGAGCGGCTGAGAGTGAGATGGTACCTGACATGAATTGTTCTGAATGTCACTTCTGGTTTCTCGTCTATTTTCGACCAATGATGTGTTATAGAGTATTTCAGTACCTTCTACCTAAGCTTGTTCTTCTGTGCCTGATACCACATAGTTTGCCTAAATTTTTATTCCCAAACCGCAAACTTTTGATCGCATAAGGTAAATATTTATTAACATATAACGTGTTAAAAAAAATCTTACTTATGTAGAACCTAGTTTCCAGAGTCTTCAGTCTTCCATCTTAGCTTACAAAAATAGATCAAAAGCTTTTTATTAAAAAGTGAGAACTGGGTGTGGTGGCACACTCCTGTAGTCCCAGCACACGGGAAGCTGAAGCAGGAGAATTGTTGCAAGTTCAAGACCAGCCTGGGCTACAAAGTGAGCCCAAGGCCAGCCTGAACTGCACAGTGAGACCCTGTCTCAAAAAAGACAAAAATAAATAAATAAATAAATAGATAAAAGAAAGAAACAGTCAAAAACTCCACACATAGAAGAAGCAGTTCCTTAGCATTTGGCTATCAATGCCCCCCCCCCCACACTATCTGTTGTGTTTTTGTGACTTCAAATTCAAGGATTGGAGTGTTTTGCCTGCTGTTGTTTCACTTCCCCAAGAAGACAGATCAGGGGATGGGATGAATGAAGTGGGAGGAGCAAGTCTTCTGGAAAAGAAAGGCGGTGAGGACCTGCATCCTGCTAACCAGCAGTCGGGCCTTGTGGCCCATGTCATCGGCAGAGGGTGCGAAGGATGAAAGCAGCATTTGGCTTAGATACACTTATCTGTGTTAGAATGCCCCCAGAATCACATGGATACATCTGCTTTATTCTTTCTTTTGGGACCAAATGACCAAACGTGTCCAGGTTTTGGGACATTGTCACAAGGCCAGTCCCAGTGGCAACTCCAGGTTCTGTGTGCCAGTACCTGTGTGTTTTGGTGACAGGTGTCAAAATAGTTGAGCTTGGTAATTGAGAAGAAAAAGGATGTATGCAATTCCCAATAAAGATCTCTACCAAAAACAAAAGGGTAGAAAGCATACAGATGCCTGGAAATGTTGACTCTCTGGAGCTCTTAATCCTGTGAAAATTTGAGATTTTGTTTCATTAAGATACAGCAAAGCTTAGCCGGGCGTGGTGGCGCACACCTTTAATCCCAGCACTGGGGAGGCTGAGGTAGGAGTGTTGTGAGTTCAAGGCCGGCTTGGGCCACAATGCAAGTGCAAGGCCGGCCTGAGCTACACAGTGCAACCCTGCCTCAAAAAACTAGGGCCGGGAGTTTGGCTCAGTGACTTAAGCACCTGTTTGGCAGGCGCAAGGTTGTGAGTTTGATCCTCGGTGCCCCCGGTGCCGCAAACAAAATAAAAACAAAAACAAAAGATACAGCAAAGATTTTGAGTGCTTGAATTCGCTTTCCTTTTATGTCGTAAATGTGTATGCTGAACGATCTGTTTCTTTTTTTCCTTTTTGGATAGCCTCATTAGAAAGAAGGCTGCAGGCCTGGAATTGGCAGCTACAATAAGAACCAAGGTGTTCGTGTGGGGACTGAATGACAAGGACCAACTGGGCGGGCTCAAAGGCTCGAAGGTATCTCCCTCCCTCCTAGGCTCAGCACCCACATCAGCGGCCACTGGCGGCGAGAAGGTGTTCTGGAGTGCCTCTGGCCACAGGAGCCTCAGAGACGCCATTTTCAATGATAGTTTTACCTTCCATTTGTGGTTTTTTAAAATTAGTTTTTGGAAAGTATTTGGAAAGTAATTCTTAAACTGATAGATGTTAACCAAATTTAGTTTGTTAGAAGCCTTATGCTTGGACAATAATTGCACTTGTATTTCTATAAACTAGACTTTTGAAGAGAAATGCATAGATGGAAATTGTAGACTGTAACTGTATTCATCTGGTCTTCAATACGTTTTGCTTACCAAGAACAAAATGCTGTGTTAAAAATGCCGTGGTGATATGAAGATGAGTAAGATGGATGCCTGCCCTGTATGCACTTGGTGCCTGGATACTTTAGGGAGACATAACCCTTACAGAGAGAGAATGCTTTGTAAACACGAAGACACAAACAAAACACGTGTCCATGTGCACATACACACCTGCCATCTCTGTGGGGTTTGTTGGGGCTAGAGACTTTCATGTTCTCATTCATGTGTTTTTTTGATACAAGGTCTCACTGTGTAGTACAGGCTGGCCTTGAACTTGCTTTTGTAGTCCAGGCTGTCCTTGAACTCACGGTAGTCCTTCTGCCTCAGCCTCCCAGGTGCTGGGAATCTAGTTGTGTGCCACCTCACCCAGCTCATTCACCTTATTAATAAGTCATGGACTCATGGGAAGGCTGTGCCACTTATCCCATAAATAGTTGGATGAAAGGTTAACTTGAAAAGTATTTGTGTTGCTTAGAGAGTTTTGAAAAAGAGTAGATCAAACTAATTCCACATTCGAAGTAGAGTTGAATACTGTGTACCCTCCATCACTCAGGGTCTCTTGTCTGAATAGCCCTAAAACAAACGCCTCCACATTGCAGTACCCGGAAGCAGTTTCTCACTTCGTAGGACCAAGTCTGCTTCCTTGCTGTGTTCTGTGAGACAACATCCACCTTAGGTCCTCTTACCCGCATCATTGAGAGTTGTGATGGTGAACCTTTCTTCTGCTGTAGGAATGACTCTGAGAGTTTATGAATCTGTCTAAAAGGTTTCTTCTACAAAGGACTCCAGGGATTTTAAATTAAATCTCACCCACTTACAATGGAAAGTATGAGCATGTGATTTCTTATCAGAGTCAGAATCAAAGAGAATGAGCAGGACTTGACCTAGCTTTTATTTTTACCTGTACTCATGTATTTTACTTTGTACCTTTTATTGTGGAAATGTTCAAATTGCTCAGGTAGAAAGATTAGGGTTGTGAGCCTGCATATCCCTGGTACTAGCTTTAGTAGTTATTAATGGCTGGCTAGGTTTTTGTCTTTATTTTCTACTCAGTCCACAAACCTAGTTTATTTTAAAATAAATTACGGGATATCTCCATTCTTTCTTTAGTGTTAAAAAGACCTGTGGCTGATGTAACCAGCAAATTTTCAGTGATCCTTGTAGCATATGTTATTTAAAAATTTCAAAGTGCAAATAAATTTTTTTCTTTTTGCTTTTTTAAAAAAATCTTTTTCTAGATAAAAGTCCCTTCCTTCTCTGAGACTCTGTCTGCTTTGAATGTGGTGCAAGTGGCTGGTGGTTCTAAAAGTTTGTTTGCAGGTATGATCATCCTAATAGAAAATCTTTTTAATTATGCTTAGCACATATATAAAGATAGCTTCTGTGTTGTGGGAGATTGAGTTTTCCCCGTCTGTGGATCTTTGCAGTGACTGTGGAAGGGAAGGTGTACGCTTGTGGAGAAGCCACCAATGGCCGGCTGGGGCTGGGCTTGTCGAGTGGGACGGTCCCCATTCCACGGCAGATCACGGCCCTCAGCAGTTACGTGGTCAAGAAGGTGGCCGTACATTCAGGTAAAGTACTGGCGCTCGTGCTGTGTGTGGAGTACATCTGTTGCTTTCAGAGCGCCAATTACTAAGGCCTGTAAGTAGTTTTCCCTAAGGTGTCCTTGTATTTACTTTCAGGTTTTATCTTAATTAATAGGAAGAAAAATTGGGTAATGTAAGTCTCTGGATGGTCTGGAATTTCATTAGTGGTATAAAATTAGGTTTTTTGAGAACTAGCATTGCCGGTATTTCAGTCATGTAGGTATACCCTCCAAGGATGGGATGTTCAGTCTTGGGGCCATGGTCTTGGGCCCATTGTATCAATAAAATAATTAAGTTCTGTGCTTAAACGTGTTTATTTTTCTGGAGAAAGAGTCTGTGACTTTTATCAGATTCCCAAAAGTATCTGTGAACCTCAGTGATGAGAAAGACGGTTAAAAAACAGCCACTGTTCTCTTTAGGGCAGTTTTATTAAATGTTATTTTGAAGCACAGCCTTCGGTCTCTGAGGTAGATGTGAAGCACATTTTATGCTTGCACCAGAAAGGGTTGGATACAGTCCTATATAACCAGGACTCCAGATGTACTCAGTGTCCTAAGCAAGAAGATAGAGGTTTACTTTTCTCCTGTGTGAAAGTCTGTAGGGAGGGTCTGGGCCTGTCCGTCTGTCCTCCCTTCCCAGTGCTATGGGAAGAAGGCCTGCTACTGTATCCTCTAGTCCAAGGCCCAGGTGGGAACAACGACTTGTCCTGCAGTCTGTGCGGCCCTCTCCAGAGCATCCCGAGGGCGGGGGAGGCAGAAAGAGTGCTTGTTAGCTGAGCACTGTGCTGCCCCTTAATAATGTGGGGGTTCTGTTTGTAAGGGAGTGGGGAGGACCAATGTTAGGGACTAGGGGCCCTGCTGCCACCTTTCTTACAAGCCCCAGGAGCTGGCAGAACAAGTCATGCCTGTGACCCTGAGGGGGCAGGTGTGTGGACCCAGGAGAGCACTGTGTCCTGGAGAAAGAGCTGCTGTACTTCAGGAAGAGGAAGTGTACTTGTCTTGTGAATGGTGATACTTCTGCTCAAATAATTCCACTGGAGTACATTACTCAGAATCCTATATTGCTGCCATATTTGACAGTTTCCCCAATCACAAATGTGCTTATTTTTCCTTTTTGCAGCTAAATTTTTATTTTTTATACATTTAAAATAAAAGGAGTACTTGATAATCAGCATTACTTTGTCTCACCCCATAAATAAAAGTAGGTATTTATTTATTTGTTGTCTTTTTGAGACAGGATCTTATGCAGTTCAGGCTGGCCTTGAACTTACTTTGTAGCCCTGGCTGGCCTTGAACTCACAGTGATCGTCCTGCCTCAGTCTTCTGAGTATTGGAATTGCAGGCATATGCTACCACACTTGGCCTATAAAATTATAGTTTTAGAGTTGAAATTTATATAGTTTATTAAAAATTCATCTATTTTGCACATCACCGGAAAGCTTTCCTAATAACTGAAATGTTGATCCTGTTTGCTTCATTTATTCGACACGTAGTCATTGAGTACACGCTACATTTCAAGCGCCCAGAGTAGTTATGAACTTTCTGTATCTGTGTGAATATTGCAGGTGGCCGGCATGCCACGGCCCTAACTGTTGATGGCAAAGTGTTTTCTTGGGGTGAAGGTGATGATGGAAAACTCGGCCACTTCAGCAGAATGTAAGAATGTTTTTACTTGTTAATAAGAAACTCTTACTAATAGTAGTAGGGAATACCTTTTAATAGTTATTTTGCAGAAAGTTAAAACAGGGTAGGCTATTTATGAAAGTAGAGCTTTAGTAATTTTTTTTTTTAACAGGATCTGTTTAGATGGATGAATACGTGGTTCAGTGTTGCATACTGTTTTTTAAGGTTTGGTGGTTAAGTTGGTTTGTAGATCTCGTATTGAGTAAAGGTAGATCAGTGTAGATGTCTTTTTGCCTTCTTTGAAGAAGGATGGAGTGTAGTTTAATCTTATTTCAGGAACTGTGACAAGCCGAGGCTGATAGAGGCACTGAAAACCAAGCGTATCCGGGACATTGCCTGTGGGAGCTCCCACAGTGCAGCCCTCACCTCCAGCGGAGAGCTGTATACCTGGGGTCTCGGAGAGTATGGCCGTTTGGGACATGGCGATAATACAACACAGCTGAAGCCCAAAATGGTGATTATACACATTTCGTTGTTTACAGAAAGCTTACCATCTGCTGATTTCAAATGAAGATAAGCCTTGAGTCTAGAAAAGTTGATGATTATGTGTGCTTTACTAGCTTTCAGTCTTGTGAGACAGTTCCTCGCTCCCAGTGCTTGTGCTTGACTCTGGCTTTAAATTTGTAATCGAGTAGGTGAAAGTTCTTCTTGGTCACAGAGTGATCCAGGTTGCCTGTGGAAGTAGAGACGCACAGACGCTGGCACTGACCGATGAAGGCGAGTATCTGTTAGGAGCATAGTGTTGTGGGTGGGGTGAGTGTAATGAAACCCTGGCCTGAAGTTCTTATCTTTTAAACCTAGGTTTGGTGTTTTCCTGGGGCGATGGTGACTTTGGAAAATTGGGCCGGGGAGGAAGTGAAGGCTGTAACATTCCCCAGAACATTGAGAGGCTGAATGGCCAGGGAGTGTGCCAGATCGAGTGTGGCGCTCAGTTCTCCCTGGCTCTCACTAAGTCAGGAGTGGTGTGGACATGGTACGTGAACTTCCTCCTCATCCCCATGCGTCTGCTTGCATGCACCCTGTGTAGCAAGCCTCAGCTTCCGCCCCAGCCACCCTGCAGTGCTCGTGGGCTGTCATTTTCTTACTCATCCAGGCATCCTTGTCTTTTTATTTTGAGTTAAAATTAGTGACAGTATCAAATAGGTTATTTTGAAAAGAATATTAGAAAAAATTTAGTGCACTTGTCTGTCTTGTTTGGGTGAGGTTTACGGAGAGTTTCTTCTGCTTGCTTACTATGTGAAAAGCCTAATAGTGTAATGAATGATAAAATGAGAGTGAAACAGACTTCTAAATCCTTTGACCCTAAAAAAAGTTTATGTGTGATTCTTGTGAAAGCTTATTTTATTAAAATGCCAAACACTGGGTGCCCATAACAACCTTGGACAGTGTCAACATTGTGACCAGAGGCAGCTTGAAAAAGGCATACATGATACAGCACTTTGGAAGGAAGTTTGGACTTGGTCTTATTTTCAGTCTCTTTGTATGAAAATCTGTAGTATTAACATAAATACTGTAAAGCATGTATTACAGTATGAACCATCTTGTTAGCCGAATTAATGATGGTTTTGGAATGTAAGTTCAGAGGCCTTGGCTGCTGTATATGGTGGTATCCCATATCCCCGAGCTGACTCTGAAAGATGTGTGACAGTGAGCGTTTTCTTTCACATTGTCACCAGAGAATAATCATGGAGTGACACTCACACTGTTGACCTCACAGGGGGAAAGGGGATTACTTCCGGCTGGGCCACGGCTCTGATGTACACGTGCGGAAACCACAGGTGGTGGAAGGACTGAGAGGGAAGAAGATTGTGCATGTGGCCGTTGGGGCGCTGCACTGCCTGGCAGTGACAGACTCAGGGCAGGTAAGGCTGCAGGTGGCCTGGAGGCGATGTGGCTTTCTCCAGTGGTATTCACAACCCAGCTCACACCTTGTCAAAGTTGTAATCTTTGATAAAATGGAAGAATCACCAGAGTGGGGTGGTATCCATTTTGTTCACTGGTGTGTCTGCCTGCTCACCAGCACATGTTGGGGCAGGGTCTTGGGAAGGAGTTTTCACTCAAGTCCATGTGGGAATGAAGAAATTATCATTGCTACTTTTGCTAAGCTCTTAGCAGTATTTTACTTAGGGAGGTGTGATAGATGATGGAGACGGTATCATTTCAGAAATAAAGTTATTAGTTGATAAGCGTTGCTTATTTTGCTGCTTTGAGAGGTATACAGTATGACTGGATCATGGATCATTTTAGGATTCATTTATAGAAACAAAACTAGCATACTGTTTTTAATCAGAAATGAAGTATGGTTTTATAAAGGCAAGAAGCACATTACTTAAAAATAGACATGATGTTTTTTATTTTTCTTTGTAAGATAAAGGAAAAATAAATTACTGCTCTTACTTGAAGGCGAAGATCCTCTTTGCATTCTGTAACAAAACAAAGTGGATGAATTAGTTGTATATTAAGTAGATGTGCAATTATAGTTGCTGGGGAGGATTTTCGTGGTTACATTGCAGTCCACACATGCCATTTTATAAGATTATGATACTGTTTTTATCATTAAGAGCTCAATTCTTTGAAGCACCGTAGAAGATACTGTAAGCATTTTCAAATAAGTTTAAAGAAAATGATCGGAGATGTTGAAAATTATTTTTTTCCCCCCCTTATAAACAGGTGTATGCTTGGGGTGATAATGACCATGGTCAGCAGGGCAATGGCACAACCACAGTTAATAGGAAGCCCACCCTTGTGCAAGGCCTAGAAGGCCAGAAGATCACCCGTGTGGCTTGTGGGTCATCGCACAGCGTAGCATGGACAACTGTGGATGTGGCTACACCCTCTGTCCACGAGCCCGTCCTTTTCCAGACTGCAAGAGACCCTTTAGGTGCTTCTTACTTAGGTAACACAGATTTATATCTTCTCTGAGATCCTTTTGCTAGTGACAGCAATGTTGTAGATTGGTTTAAAGGTGCTGTTGTTACTGCAGTGTTGTAGATTGTTCAGTGGCACTGTGCAACCAAGGCATGGAAGAGTAGTGTTATATTCTCATGTGATATGTGCCCGAATGAAAAGTTTTAGAAGAAAGTATGACGCTGCTTCTTTTCCTGAGCTGCTCTGAATTTTCTAACAGCTTATGTTGTTACCGTGGACACACAGTGAACTGTCCCCGTTTAAAGTGCGCATTGTGCTCAGGCATGAAATACTCATGCACCTGTGTAGCCTCTCCACAGAAGCTCGTGAGCAGTGCACCATACCTCATGTCCTTCCACCCTTCACATCTCTTGCCTTCTGCTCTTGGCTTTCCTCACTCACCTCCTGCAACCACTGGCTTCTGTTCTAGCCTCAGTTTGCATAGTTTAGAACTGTATAAATGGAATTCTGCTGCATGCACTCTTTTACCTTGTATTTTTCGCTAAGCATAATGTGATAGTTATTTTTGGTGTCAGCCTGGATCTGAGGGATGCTGTGTTATTCAGCTTTTTGTCTGACAGAAATACCTACGAGAAACAATTTAGAGGAGGAAAGATTGACTGGCTCATGGTTTCTGTCATGGTGAGCCGGCGCCACTGTTTTTGGGCTGTGGGGAGGCAGTATACTGTGGTGAAAGAGTGTGCTGGAGCCAGGCTGCTCAGCGTGTGGTAGCCGAGGAGCAAAGAGCAAGGTTTTCTGGTCCTGTTGTCTGTGGGGACTGGATTCCAGGGTCTTCAGCCTTTGTGTGGGGACTTGTGCACCAGTGGTGTCTTGAGCCTCAAACCGGAGCAGCCCATCAGTACTTGGATAGAGGCATCAAAGTCAGTGTACTACAACAGGAGGCAGTTTCAGAGATTTTTGCTGTCTGATCCTGGGTACTAAAGGCGTAAGGAGTTGTCCCTTATGTTCTGTCCAGGCTAAGCGCCTTCAGGGCGGGTCACACTCACACCCAGGCTGGGCCTTCCCATTATCCACACCCAGAACCCCAAACCAATCAGTGGACTAATTTCGTAATCACGCACGCTTAACCCCAGCATCACACACTCCAGATCCAGCCGCCTTTGAAAAACTCCACTTAGGACCTCATGAAGCTTTGGGGGAACATTCAGACACAGCCCTTTATAGTCATATATCATTTTCCTTCTGTTTGCGGGGCTTCCTTTGTTGTGTCTTATAGTATAGATGTACTAGTGATTGTTTCATGGAGCACTTTAAAGTCTGAACTAATATATATTTGACTTTATTTTGTGGCATATCTTTGCTAGGTATAGAATTCTAGTTTGATAGTTTATTTCTTTCTTTAAGTGCCTTAAAGAAGTTGTTCCACTGTCTTTTGTTTTTATTAACGTGTGTTATACTTTTCTTTGTTCTTCTGTATGTAACATGTCTTTGTCCTCTCAATGCTATTAAGAGTTTTGTCTTTATTCCTGGTTTTGACCAGTTTGATTATGTTGTGTTCTGGTGTGGGAATCCTCATGGTGTTTGAGTGTGTGGTTTGTTGTACCTCTTGAATCTGTGAGTTCATAGTTTTCATTAAATACAGAAAACTTTGTCACTATTTCTTCAGGGTTTTATCCTTGTATCATTCTGCTTCCTTCCAGAACTCCAGTGCCATCTATATTAGGTTTTTGTCTCCAGACGGCTGCTGCGCTTTTCATGACTTAATCTTTTCTGTTTTATTTTGGGTTGTTTGTATTGATGTATCTTCAGATTCACTAATCTTTTTATTTTCTAATATACTATTAATATCACCAAACCAATTTTAGTCTTAAGCATTGTAGTTTCCTTCCTAGAAGTTTGATTTGGGTATTTCTTATATTGTCTCTGTATCAAGTTATCTTTTTGAACATATGAAATACAGCTATAGTAGAAGTTTTAATTTCTTTGCTATTCTAGCATCCATTAGTTCTGGGTTGTCCGTTTGAGTGATTTTTCTCCTTGTTATTTCTGTATCGCATATTGTGTTGTCTCTTTTTGCTGTTCTGTTGCCAAGTGGTCTTTGGCTGGATACCATACATAAAGACTGCTCTGGCCGTTGCTAGATTTCAAGCCACATCTTGAGCTTAGATGTGGCTGAGTCACTATAGTGCAGTTTAATTCCTTTTGTTCTTGGTTTTAGATTTGTTAGGTGAGTCCAGACCTAGAAGCTATTGCCCACCACTGAGGCATGATCCTCCTCTTTCTAGTTCTGTATGAACCCTGAGTCGTTCCAGTCAGGTGCTGACATGGGATTTCTGTGTTTGCTGGGTGCTGTGCCTTGAATCTTTGCAGGCAGCTGTTCTTTTCAGCTTTGGGTAGTTTCTTCTCACTTATATTCCCACCTGAGTCCTTGGTGAGGGTGAGCAAGGGACTTTTACCTTTGCAGGGCTCCCTCTGGGCAGCCTTGTTTTCTCCCTTGGCCTGGCCTTTAACTTGTAGCGATGTTGGCCTTTTGGCTCTTAGCTCTTCCTTCCTCACTCAGAGAGCTCCAGGCTTTTTGCTTGGTATCCTCCTCTGCTGAGGTCTGGCATCTCTCAGGCCCGTGTGCTGGGGATATGTTTAGACTGTTTAGTGGCAAACATCTTGCTTTGGTGTTTTGGTTTATTTTTATTTTATTTATTTATTTATTTTTTGTCTTGTATTGCAAGGGCAAGTAAATACAGATAATTATTGTACCATTTTCACAGCTTATATGTATATAGTATAGACTTTTGTAAATGTATTTTTAAAAAGTGTTCATAACTTTTTTTGCAGTTCCAGTGACCCTTTGCTGAATGCAATTTCTTTAGAGAAGTACTGAGAATTTGTTTTTAACCCTTGAAAGATTGTCACTGAGCCTATATATACTCTTTGAAGTAGCAGAATGCAGACTATAGTGTGTTTTGAAGCTAATCTAAAAGGCCAGACTGTATAGAAATAGACCAAATCATGATCTTAAAAACAGATTTTTATTTTTACATTTTTAGGTGTGCCTTCAGATGCCGATTCTTCTGCTGCCAGTAGTAAAATAAGTGGTGCAAATAGTTCTAAGCCAAATCGCCCTTCTCTTGCAAAGATCCTTCTGTCATTGGATGGTAGCCTAGCCAAACAGCAGGCCTTATCACATATTCTCACAGCACTGCAAATCATGTATGCCAGGTAGGCTGTGTGCTAATGTTTGAAATCCTGCTATCGTATAAGCTTTGTGCTTTTGTAATACTTTGATGAACTAGATGTTCTAAATAGTGTTGTGCTGCTGTTTTTAAGCGCTGTGAGTTGCATGCCACATATCCTTTGATAGTGATCTTTGTGCTTCTCTTAATGGATGTTGAATTATGAATCAGAAAACCAGTTAAGGAACATTATCATTTTTCTTTTTGGTCAGTAAACTCTCATAGTATTTGAGGAAAGAGAAGATGAATTCATTGATACTAATTTACAGTGATGTTTATGATGTCATAGGCTCTTTACTCACTTGATTAAGGCAGAGTTATGATATTTCTGTTTTTGCAGTATTTTGCTGTCATTTTCAGTCATTCTGTATTAGTCAACTTTCCATGACTATAACAGTATACTGAACCTGGTCAGCTCATAGAAAGGGAAGATTTGCTTTGGTCCCAGCTCGTGATTGCTTTGGGCATGTGGCAAGGCAGCACATCATGGTAGAGCACATGGCAGAGCAGAACTGCTTACTTCATGGCCAGGAATTGAAAAGAGAGAGAAGAAAGGACCGGGCTCCCAGTACAAAAAGACCTCCCTCTAGGAAGGGTTCTGTCCTTCACAGCAGTGCCACACAGAGGACTAAGTCTGTAGCATGTGACTGTGGGGGCCATTGCAGATCCAGACCATTGCACAGCCTCAGGGAGCTGCTGTCTGTTAGTGTGTCATGGGGGTGGACCTGACAGATGTACTTACAGAGAGACAGTCTCAGAACAGTGCCCTGGTCAGTCCCTGAGAAGATATTTAGTCCTTGCTGCCTAGCACATGATTGGCTTTTAGTAAACACGGAGTTACTTGATATTTAATTCTAACAGCAGCCCATGAAAGTTTCTTAGGGTGAACCTTAGGCTCATTCTGGTTTGGTTCATATGTTGTACAGTCTCATTTGTTATTCCCATGATCACTGAAATATAGCTCAGCAATAGAGATACCTTCTGGGAAGTCCACTGTGTTCATGTCAGTATAGTTGCACAGGTTAAGTAGTGTAGTGCTCCAAGGTAAGCTGCCTGTGAAGTTACTGGGCAGTATAATCCTGTGAGATCACTGTCACATGCAGTCTGTTGTTGAGCAACATGTCTTTATGTGATGCGTGACTACAAATGAGGTCTGGAGTAAACAAGCTTCTAGCCAGTGGGTAGCTGACAGTGATGCCCAGTGTTTTTGCAAAGCTCTTTTTCCCATGCATCCTATTGAAAGGGGGACATGCTTCCGTGGGTGTTCATCCCATCTTGATGCCTTCTGACCTGCTGTGGTGAAAGGGCAGCTCACTGTGGGCCTGGCTTCTGTTCCTTCAGAGATGCAGTGGTTGGGGCCCTGATGCCAGCAGGCATGATTGCCCCGGTGGAGTGCCCCTCGTTCTCCTCGTCAGCACCGCCTTCCGATGCATCTGCCATGACCAGTCCCATGAATGCAGAGGACTGCCTACTGGCTATTGATCTTGAAGACAGACTGAGTCCCAGTCCGTGGCAAGAGAAGAGAGAGGTAAGAGTGAGTCCTTAAGCAGTGTGTATTAAGTCAGAAGGGAAAGAGTAGCTTTTTTGTGTCTGTGAAGAGCTTAATCATTTTGTCACTTAAGTTAGGCTGTTTTTGCACCCATTTCTTAAATTTTTTGCTTGAATTATAAAAATATACTAGTAAAAAGAGCTTTTCTAGTATTGAAATATAAATAGGTTTATTCTTTTTAAAAACCATTAGATGCAATTTTGAAACCTTAAAGTTCTATAAAATCAGAAACGTTATAACTTGTTTTGGGGAAAGACCCAATTTCAAGAGATACAGCTCCTCTTGATCTGATTCAGGTGAGCTGCTATGAGCATCAAGAGCTCTCCTGGAAATACACACGTGCTTGGGTTCTGCAGGGCTACTCAGGCCTGGTGTGGGTAGCAGTGGACAAGCCATGTGAGCACTGTGTGGTCTCTGTCAATTGGGAGCTTTTCAGAGAGCCCCAGGTAGCTGAGATAAAAGCATCCTGAACTTTTAAAGGCAATGTGTCATATTGTTAAGTTTTTTCACTGTCCCGGTGTACTTTTCCTTTAGATCGTCTCCTCTGAGGATGCTGTGACCCCTTCTGCAGTGACACCGTCTGCCCCCTCCGCCTCCTCTAGGCCCTTCATCCCTGTGACGGATGACCCTGGAGCTGCCAGCATCATTGCAGAAACCATGACTAAAACCAAAGAGGTCAGCTCGTCTTAAACTTTTTAATGTGAAATAATCTTAAATGTACACAGAAGTCGCAGGAATTGTATTAGAGATAGACCGTTCAGCTGGGTTCTC
>RJWM01007205.1:0-79364 GCA_004363535.1 Dasyprocta punctata | reverse complement strand
TTCCTGGCCAAACTCACGTTTTAAATCACCATGCTGGGCTCCTTGCTCTTTATCCACAACATAAATCTGGCTAAGAGCCCCCAACAAAAGTCAGGCCACCGTTTCAATGTTTGGCTGCCTCATAATTTCTGCCTGTAGAGTAATTAATCCTTTGCCCTTAATCTCAGTCTCAGGCAAAGTCTCTGGGCATGGGCAAAACATAGACAAACTTTCTGCCAAACCATAACACACATCGTGTGGAGCCCAACACCCAATGTCGTTCTTCTTCCCGGCAGAAATCTCCCGAGCCTGGTCTTTACCGGTAGGCTTTCTATCAGCCTTCTGGTCTCCTGAGCTCTGAGCAGAATCTCCCATACAAAACAGCCTAAGCCGTTCCAGCTCTATGCATGTAGACGGCATCTCCGAACCTCTCCAAACTTTCCCCGCAAGCCACTTCCAAAGGCTCTCGAACCACATGGTCAGGAATAGTCACAGCAACGACCCCACTCCTCTGGTACCAAATTCTGTCTTGGTTACTTTTTCGTTCGTTGCCGCGACAAAATACCTGATGCCCAAAGTTAGGGAAGGAAAGGTTTATTCGTACAGTTTCTCAGGAGTTTCAGTCCATAAAGTGGGCTCCAAGGCAGCATGGGATGACGGGGCCACAGTTCATGGCGGCTGCAAGCTGCAAGCCGCAATCTGCGCTGGCGAGAGAGAGGGCGGAAGCCGGGAAGCAAGCAAGAGGAAGACCCATCTTCCCTTATACTGTATCTCAGCTCCACCCCTGGGTGGGTGTAGCAGTCATGTCATTAATCCTGGTGCTAGACAACAAACTGATCACAAGCATCAGACTCAGCCCCATCAAAAGTATGAGGACTTGGGGGTACATAGCATATCCTATACACTCCCCAACAGTGTGTTTTGTATTATTTTTTTTACATTGTAAACTAGATAACGTAATTTCATAGGAATTTTAGAGTTTGGGGAAAGGAAGCGTGAATATTAAGGAAGATTTACACATAGGGTTTGTTTGTTTGTTTGTTTATTGGTGGCCCGCTTGGCAAATTTGATAAAATTTGCTGTGATTCCCTTAGAACAGGTATTCCACTGGTACTTGCCTCTAATGAGGAAAGCCTGCACATAGGCAGATTCTCTATTGATAGAGAATTCTTAAGTTAAAAAAAGAGAGAGCAGTAGAGTATCAGTGCCTGTTTATTAAATATTCTAAGAGGAATTATCATTGTTAAATAATACAGTTTTTCTAGGCAGTCTGCATGGAAAAAGGGGCACTGAGTATGACCTACTTATATAAACATTTAAAAAATATTTAGAAAAATCCTAACAAAAATTTCCTAGACTCTGCTGTTTCTTATGTATTTAAAAACTAATAAAGATTTAGTAGTGTTCAGTCTGTGATAACTTAAGTGATAGCATTTATTAGTAATAGCTATATCGATTTTATAGTTGATAAATTATAGGTACTATTGAGTATACCTCACTGCCTAGCTAAATGGAACCTTTTTTTTTCTTAAGACAGAGTCTTGCTGTGCGGTTCAGCTAGCCTTGAGCTCACATTGTAGCCTAAGCTGGTCTCGAACTTGCAGTGATCCTCCTGCCTCAGCCTCTCGTGGGAATCCTTTTTTTATAATAGAAAATTAATTACCCAGGCAGGTATGCTGTTGCATATCTGTAATCCTAGCACTCCGGGAGCCTAAGGCTGGAGGAATGCTGGCCTAGTGATTTAGGGAGATCCTGTCTCAAAGGATTGGTTATGTAACTCAGTGTGGAAGCTCTGGCTTTCATGGGGTGGGTGAGGGAGCTGATTGGTGAAGCTATTTTGATGTACTTTGAACATCAAAGTGAGCATCTGGTTCAACTCATCCATTTACGGTGGAAGAGGCAGAGTCTTAAAGAGGGAATTGATTGTTTAGGATCCCAAAATAATAACCAGGTGACCCTGACCTATGACCGCAGTGTATTTCTGTTTATAATCTTCTGTAACTCTTAAAAACGAGTCAACTATCTACCTTTATAAAAATATCTTCACAAAGTGTTTTCTAGAAACCGTTACCGTTCTCTTGATATTACGTGATTTTCATGTAGGTTTTTATTTTTATTTATTTATTTTTTTGGTGGCACTGGGGATCAAACTCACAACCTCATGCCTGTCAGGCAGGCGCGTAAGCCGCTGAGCTGAATTCCCAGCCCTAGTTTTTTGAGGCAGGGTCGCACTATGTAGTTCAGGCCGGCCTTGCTCACGTAGCCCAAGCCGGCCTCGAACTCATAATGCTCCTCCTACCTCAGCCTCCCGAGTGTGGGGATTAAAGGTGTGCACCCCATGCCTGGCTATCGTGTAGGTTTGTTTCAAATTTTAAAAATTAGCATAATTTATGAGCTTGAGTTTTGTGATTAATTCAAGTAGGGTATAAATTGCTCACATAAAATGTCTGTATTGTATATTTGTAATGTGCATTAAATTAGTTTTTCTTCTTGTTTTGCATTGTAGTTGTGATAAAGGTATTTATAGGAAGGGATTTTTTTTGTGTGTTTTTACCCAGGAAATATGAATTGTAAAGTAAAATATCTAAAACAGAGTTGTTAGCTTTTTAACACCATTTTAAATCCACAAAATCTGCCTGTCCGAGGATTCACCTTGTCAGTTTTTCTTGTATGACTGTACGCATTTTTTGTTCTTTAGCATTGTTTCTGCCTCCGGTATATGTGTGAGCTCCAGAGCTGCATAGGATAGCACTGCTTTCAAGCAATGACTTGTTTTTACCACTCTTTACTGAATTTTCTTTGCTCTCACTCTGTATGCCTCTGAAGTAACTACAGTATAAAGAACTGTAACAGTGCTCTCTGACCTTTGGAAATCAGGAGGAAGCAGAAAGGTAAACAGGGTCCTGGGTACCTGCTGTCCTCAGCCACAGTCCTTTATTTGGGTTCATGTATCTCCAAGATGCTGAATAAGATACTTGGAAATAATGCCAAGTGTCTTACTCAGCATCTTGCCATCTGTCCCACCTATACATTGGGGCAGAAGGTAGCCTGAGTTTGTTAGATAGCAGCCATTTCTTTTGGATTCCTTTTCAGGTCTCTCCTGCTTAGTTTCTCACTTTTCAGACTCAGCCAGTCCATGGCACTATGACAAGTGTTGTCTGGTAGCACTGTGCTATCCTCTATCTTGTCATACTACTTCCTGGACAATGTGATATCATGTGCCTATCCTTTGTATATGTGTTTTTTTCCAGCCAGGATCAGAGATATTTTTTCTATTGGGCAAGTATAGATTGTGTCATTCCTTCCAGTAAACCCTTTAAAGATGATCAGTAGCCTCTGCCTTAAACACACACACACAGACTTTAGGCAAAACATTCTCTCTCCCTTCTAACATGTTCTTGTCCCCACCACATTTGAGTTCTGTTTCTGCCTTATTATGGATGTGATTTTCTTGATGGTCAACAAAATGGGGATGGTAATATTATTTAGCCTTCTAGAGTTCTTTGGGGACGTTAAATGAGTTCATACTTCTGGAACAGTATGCCGGACACATAGGCACATGGTAAGCAGTAGTGGCTGCTACCTTTCATTATTGCTAGTTTTGGCCACACCCACGAATGTCTTTGTTCCTTGTCTCTTTTAATTACTGCCATGAATAGACATCTAATCTATTTTAAAATGCTTTCTCCTTGTCTACTGTTTCACTGTCCTTGTTCTGTCATTGCCCATTTTCAGCTTCTTCTTTGATTTATATATTCCATTTGTTCTTTAAATATAAATATTTCTTAAGGCTCTCTCATCTTAAGTATCCTTCCCTCAAATTGCTGTTTTGTGCATTTTTCTTTCTGGTTGCTGCTATTACATTTTCCAAGTCACTCAGGATTATTAACTTGAGATCATCCAAAATTCTATGCTATTACATTTTCCAAGTCATGTAGATTATTAGCTTAAGATCATCCAAAATTCTATCTCTTTTTCCCAATTCTTTTTCCCAAACCACCCCAAATTCCAGTCTTTCTCCAAATTTTGTTGATTATAACATCTTCTGTGGCACACATGGCCTTGTCATATTTGTTACTATCACATTTTTAGATACCTGATCATCTACCTTTTCCCTTTCCTCATTGCTGCCAAAATTTTCTTTCTTAAGTTAGCTCTGATCTCACTCCCCATTGTATGAAGTGGCTGGTTTTCAAAGAGGGGTGCTGATAGTCTCTGTGCTAACAGAGGTATTTGAATATGGGAAGAAAATATTAACATCTGCATTTAAGGCTAAAGATCTTTCATTGGATGTGTGCATTGACACTGGTAACTTCTTTGGGTCTATTGAGTTATAATATCTTGGTCGTATATCTTAAAATAGCCCTAGGGGGGAGTGAAAGATGCATTAAATAGCCTTCCAGTGTTTATTGCTTTATAGCATATTGCAGTCTATTCAGATTTACTTATGTGTGCTCAAGTGAATTTTCAGAGTTTTATCACTTAGTTTTTACAAACAAATATTCTCAAAATGGATAAATGACAGAATTGAAGATACCAGTAATATAAGATGAATAGAATTTGTGGGAGGGGAGACAATTTCAGATATGGAGAACAAGGCATGGGAGAACTTGGGAATGTCTAACTGTATTTGGAGAGCAATTTGAGGTCCCTTTAGCACTGTTTTGGGGGAGAATGTCTTTTCTTTTGGTTCCTTGTTTGCTTGAAGGGAATGGGCATTTATTGGGCATAATGCTCTCAGCCACTCTAGGAATCCTTATCATCCCCTCCCTGGAAAGGAGAAGTGACTTACCTGCTTGGAGTTTGGAAAAAGGAATTTGGCCTGTCTAGTTCTCTTCATCTTTTTTTTACAGAGTTTTCATTCTGCCTTGCTCATTCATGCTGTACAATTTACAGTGGCAGGCATTCACAGGAATACCTATGTTTATTGAGCTGACTGTATGACTGGGTAGGCAAGGTGACTGAATTCTGGGGAGAAATACTATCTCAGACTATTTAACTAGCTGACGTAAGCTACTATATCGAATCTGGACTTCATCAATAATAAAGCTGATATTTTTATCTGTTATTTGCCTTAGTTTCCCATTTCCCCCTGGTTTGGGGTGGAAAAATAGGGGTGTTAAGTATTAAACTCTTTTACTTAAATGCTGAAGTCATCTTCTCTAAAATTAAACTACTAATTAGCAACTCTGAGAGTTGTGAGAATAGAGAATATAAAATGAAAGGTTTTTGAAAAAGAAACTGTCATGGCAGCATTAGCTATTACACACAGATCCTTCAGCTACCTGTTGGATTATAGGAAGCTGAGGGGGATGAAGTAGATATAGATACAGCAAATGAAAAATATCTTTTGGCTGGGATTGTAACTCAGTGGTAGGATTCCTGCCTGGCATGTTCAATCCTCAGACTGCAAAAACAAAACAGAAACTCATTTTGGATTTAAAGTTCGTATCAGGCTATAAATCACAGTATTAGAGTATCACAGAGTATGGAAACGAAATAGATCAATAAAATAAATTTTCCAACAGGATCGGAGAAAGTTAAAATGAGTAATACTATAGTTGCATTGAATTAAGGGAACAAGAAACCACAATTCCTGTTGCCACTTGAGAAAGTCCTAGAATTTGGGAGAATACATGCATTACTATATAAAACTAGGAAGGAGGAAATGATTTGCAGTTTTGTTGAAAGTTGACTCTTCCCGTCCTATATGAAAAGATAATAGTTCCTACACAGCGAAACTCAATTTAGTTTTTTGAGAGCTTTAAATGAAATGACTTAATAGTTTGTAGCATGAATACCTGTAGCATAAACATGAAGTCCTAGGTAAAGACTCATGAGAAATAAGCACTGCCATAGTTTTAGAATTCAGGGACTGAACTGTCTCTGAAAATATTTATATTTCATTGCATTTCTAAATAGATAACAGCTGTTTTAACCTGGTGGTGGCATGTGTTCAGAGGCCTGCGGTGGGGCGGAAGATAGTATCCTGCTTTTGTATTGGTGAAATTATGCTTTTCTTCCTACTTGGTTTAATAGAGTACCATAGCAAAAAATAGCTCAGGGAGTGGCCTATTTTATTTATTCCTGCTTACTTTACACACAAATTGGTTTGGAATGAAAAATGCTAGTGTACAATATTTGACCGAAACTAGTTAATCACATAGACTATAGAAGAGTGGTGACGTGAGGTTTAAGTCACCTTTCAGCATCTAGAAGGGGCATGAAAATCTATTAGCTTCTCTCTGTGTCTGGGAAAAGGGGTGTTGTCAGGAATCCCTTTTTTGCACATTAGTTTTCATTGATACTTACTTTCTGTCTTACAAAGAAATTGTCCAAAGATGTCTAAGATTAAAAGTTTTAAAACAACTTTGAAAACTGCACTGTAGTAAAGAAGCCACAGTTTGGATGAAGAATTTACTATGACTAAAGAAAAACAAAACAACAGAAAAAACCAACATTGTCTTCCATTCCCTAGGCTCCCAGGAACAGTGAGTAGGCACCTTGAGAACCAAAGGGATTGAATGGAGGGAATCCAAAGACAGAACCAGACATGACCTGTGAGGCAGGAAGTACAGCTTGAACTACCCTGAAAACAAGTCAACAATGATATCATTGGCTGGTGATGGAGGAGACTATTTTATAACTCTGGAATAAGAATTTAATAGGTTACATTACTTTAAACAGCAGAAACATTACAATGAATGGCTCTGTAACAACTGCCTATCTGGAAATGTAGGCAAAAATGAGAAAGACCAATAAAATTTCTGAATACCCCAAATTGATCTCATTAAAACTTACCTAGATCAGATTTCAGTAAAATTCTGCTAAGTTTAGGTATGTGATTATATTAGAAATATGCAACTGGGAAAGAGCCTTCTATATGTTTTTACAGTGACTGTATCAAGCAAGTATGTGGGTGGGAATGTGATTATATGATTACTTAACAGTGAGAAAAGAGGTGGAAAAATATTATTGGAAACAAACACAGGGTTTAAAACCTCAGAAACTGAATTCTATTAGGATAAAACCAGTTTATACCATAGTAAACCTTTAGATATTAGAGTCATACTTATTTTATAGACATTGAGAAAATGGTTTATGTGTTGTGTTCTCTGGGGTGGTAAGGATAGAGATGACAGACAGTGTTAGCAATGATTGCAACCTCATTGATCATCAAGTTTGAATAGGAGGTAAACTGAAAGTTTAATGCACCCGTATAAAGGGTGATTGCTAATAATAATAATAATAATGAGGGGCCGGGGATATAGCTCAGTGGCACAGTGCCTGCCTGGCAAGTGCAAGGTCATGAGTTCAATCCCTGCTACCCCCCCAATAATAATAATAATAATAGATTGAGGCCTTAACTCTTAGAGCTAGAAACTGTTAAGAAGTGTTCATTGAGCCTTCCATATACAAAGTTTCACAAACTAATTGAAAGAAACAAAGTCAAGTGTGAATAGATGTTATAGATAGAAATAAATCTGAACTTTAATGGACCACTGATTTAAACCTTGAGTAAACCTTTCAGTATTATGGAGTCATAATTTGGGATTGCAGTAGTCCTCAAGAGAGTTTCATTTAATCCTGTTTTCTGCCAGGCAGTTTGTTACAGAGATTTGAAATCATGTCATTTTAATTATTGACCACAATTAAAACCCATGGTTTCTGACTTTGAAATGAATAGCACAGTTAGATGTGATTGCTGTGAGGAGGGAGGATAAATAGTAATATAAAAGATGTATTCTGTGGTTCCAAAATACATCTTTAAAATATTCATGGAAGCATCTGAATGCCGCTGTGTCTTCAATAAGCCAGGAAAAATAGTCTATTTATCATTTACTATCTAGGACCAATGGTTTCTTTTACACTTTTTCTTATTTTTCAGTTTACAAATAGTTTATAGGACAATAAAGAAGTAGTGACAAATTTTATTAAAATTGGCCTCTTTGGTAAAATGGTGTGGTCCAAGTTGTCGCAAAATATTGTATGATACAGTCCTTCATGTTGAATGACTTTCTGGAAGATAATGCCATATTGTATTGTCTTGTGTACTTAGAAATTTATTGGTCACATGACAGTTCTTGAATATGAGAAAATCTGTATAGAATATCTTTTTTTTTTTTTGTCTTTTTGAGACAGGGTCTCACTGTGCAGTTCAGACTGGCCTTGAGCTCACTTTGTAGCCCAGACTGGTTTCAAACAGTGATTCTCCTGCCTCAGCCTCCTGAGTGCTGGGATTATAGGTGTGAGCCACCATGCCGGGCTATGTAGAATATCTTTATTTGAAGATTATGGTCTGGATGTTGCGTATATAGTTAATTTCATCATCATTATCAGTATACTCTAGAAATTTTCATCTGACTTTGCATATATGTTCTGATTTAATTGTGATACATATTTTTTCAGTTTTCTTTTTGCCATTATGGGAAGATAACGAAAATTTCTGAATTCTCAATTGTTCAACGAAAGCTAAAAGTGAAGTATAAAGTTAGTGTCTTTAGTCTGAAACAATCTTGAAAGTTCATTTAATCCTTTGGGCAATGTGATAAGAAAACTGAGGGATGATATAATAATAAATTTTATTGTATCTTTCTTTTATAGATGATTCTACCATTCATTGATTTCTTTTTTCTTTAGTCATTTTTTAAAAAAAGGCATAGTTGGAGTTGAATGTGGTGGTGCATGCCTGTAAACCCAGCACTTGGGAGGCTGAGGCAGGAGAATTGCTGTTAGTCACCAACTTGGGCTATACGGTGAACTCAAGGCCAGCCTGAACTGCACAGCAGGACTTTGTCTCCGAAAAGAAACCAACAACCAAACGAACAGATGGACAGTTGGGAAGAACTGATTAGTACTGATGAAATAATTCTTAGGGTAGTGAAATAGCAAAGTATTTTAAGATACAGTAAAAATAAGATTATAGATCCCATGATGTTTCTTAGATTTACGAAATAGTCCAGTGTAACCCATTTGGCAGTTGAAAGAGAAATTCACTGTGAATATCATTCTGTTTTTAAAAATAATTTTGTTATTTAGAAGACTTTTAAGATAAAAATATAGGTAATTAAATACAGTCTTTATAAATAGAAAGTTTCATAAACCAGACTCAAAGTACAAAAACTGAGTACATTGGACCCTGAGGGCTGATTAAGATTGTGCATGGTTTGTAATCTTTTCACCTTCCATGTTACTGTTCACTGCAGCTGATTTAAATTATCCTTGGTCTCCGCGAGACTTCCACATTGTTAGGCACATAGCATGGGGTTGGGCGATATTAGGTGATTGGAATCAGATCAGCTTAGTTTTTGTCTTACTCTGTTTCCAGTGTGGGTGTTGACAGCCTGTCCTCCCCATACCTAGGGATTGAATCCAGCCAGTGGATATTTAACTTTGAGAAAGTCACTTGACCTGTTTGAGCCATTCGTTTTTCATCTACAGATGGATTGCAAAGTCTGACATTTAAATGTGATAAATGTGATAGTTTGACCTAGAGGTCACTCTTCTCTTGGCCTTGACTAAGATAATGTACATAATGATCATCACTTCCTTTTAAAATTGGCATTTGACATGCATGCACGCACACATGCATGCATGATCTCACACAGACACATACAGTTGCAGTAAATTTGAAAGTTACCTTGAGAATCAGTAGTGCCAGTTGAGATGATTTTTTTAAGGGAACCACAGTTCCACACCTGTCTTCTTGATTTCCTGTTTAGAAAACTACCCTTACCTCATCAGCCTCTCCATACTGGGGAATAATTCTCTCAGGCCATAAAAACAGGAAAGTTCTGTGAACATAAAAAACAAAACGATGTGTCAGATCTAATGAATAGCAAAACAAAGTGCAAGAAAACAAAAATAACTTCCTTCAAAGAACAAACTAAAAACAAAACTCATCTTTGTTTTCTTTCCTACTTAGCAACTTCTTTTTCTCTTCCTTTTATGAGTGATATCCTTTTTTTTTTTTTTTTTTTTTTTTTTTTTGGTGGTACTAGGGATTGAACTCACAACCTCGCCCCTGCCAGGGCAGGCGCTTAAGGCACTGAGCCAAACTCCCGGCCCTGGTTTTTTGAGGCAGGGTTGCACTATGTAGCTCAGGCCGGCCTTGTGCTCGCGTTGTAGCCCAAGCTGGCCTCGAACTCACAACGCTCCGCCTACCTCAGCCTCCCGAGTGCTGGGATTAAAGGCGTGCGCCACCACGCCCGGCTTGAGTGATATCCTTTAAAAATAACCTGTAATCTCTATTATCATGTCTTTTAAAAATGTCTTTTCCTTTCAGTTCAATTTTCAGCCCTGCTGCTCTATTAAACACAATTGTCTGTAAGGTCACCAAAGCCCTAGTGTTATAGGCAGCTGAGTTAGTCAGAAATACTATAGGTAGGCAGACAGGGCTAGGTCCTCAAAGGAGCCAGTGCAAAAGTTCAGATACCTTGTGACCTCTGAGGATACAGGCACCTGCTGCTGTGGGCCAGATCTCAAGACAAAAGGCAGAACAAATATAACCACATCCTAAGGGTCAACAGTCTAGTTCTCTGCCACCCTGAGGAAGTCAGGGGTCAGCATCCCAGCCTCCTACAGGAAGTCACTGCTGTTAAGCATCCCCCGCTTACTACATGACTCGATTCCCCATTTGTCCTTGATTTAATCAATTTCACCTGAGCAGTTAGTCTTATTGGTTAACCATATGTTATGTCGCACCTTATGCCCACTTTACAGGTTCCCATTTTCTCCCACCTTGGACCCATCTAACCTCATGGTTTTACTCTATTAAAGTCCCTAAAAATGACAGTCTTTGGCAACCCACTCGGGACCCCTTCTGTCCCTCAGACAGAAGCTTTCTTTCTCTCAATAAATATATTATGCTCTTACCCTCTGTTGTTCCTAAAATTCATTCTTCAATTTTAGAGAACATGAACTTGCGCCAGACATATAGTAGGTTGGGAGTTTCATTCCCCTGTATCATTTGGAGGTCTGAGATCATTTTTCCTATATCACTAGTAGCAAAATCTATGAGGCATTCATTTTCTTTACTTTCTAGCTTGTTTTCATCAAGTTTACGTCTAGTCATTCGTACTAATTTTGTGCAAACAACTCCAAAGCTATGTTCAGCAGTGATTTATCTTTAGAGGCCTAGATGCTCACTCATTGACTTTCTTGGCATTATCATAGAATATTCCTGTAGAACCACAGTTGAATGTGATTAAACCTAACTCTACTGCAGTGTGTATTCTTCCTATATTTTTAATGCCTGCTAATGGTACTACCATTCCAGTAGTTACCTAGTTCAGGTATGATGAGATATGGTTTGTTACACAATAAGCTGTATCCATTTACACTATCTAATTTGATCAGTTTTGGCACATATTATACCTGTGAAATTACCACCATAGTCAAGATAACCACCGCCCCAAATTTTCTCATGTCTTTTTTTTTTTTTTTTTTTTGTGTGGCCCTGGGGCTTGAACTCATAACCTCACACCTGCCAGACAGGCGCTTAAGTTACTGAGCCAAACTCCCGGCCCCGGTTTTTTGAAGCACGGTCGCGCTGTGTAGCTCAGGCCAGCCTTGCGCTTGCATTGTAGCCCAAGCTGGCCTCGAATTCACAACGCTCCTCCTACCTCAGCCTCCCGAGTGCTGGGATTAAAGGCATGTGCCACCACGCCCGGCTTCTCATGTCATTTTGTAATCAGTTCATTTTTTCTCTACGTGGTACCCTTGGGAACCACGTGATTGCCTTCATCATAGGTTAGTTTGCACTTTCTACAGTTCTTTCTATAGTTATACAGATTGTGATTTTATAAATTTTATGTAAGTACAGTATGCTATATGAGTGAGAATTCTTTTTTTTTAATTTTATTTGAGCGAAGAAAAACAAAACAAAAACTACAACAACAACAACAAAAAAACGACATATATAGTAAAAACAACAAGCAAAAGAGACAAGCAAACAACTAGAGTAAATACACAACATTGCAGATGAGTGAGAATTCTTTAGAGAAAGAGACTCAATATAATACAAAATGCTTTTGAGACACATATACACCGTACATATGTTACATAATTAAAAAAAATATATGTGGTTTTATTTTAAGGAATTGGCTCACTTGTGGGACTAGCAAACCCAAAACTTTAGAGCAAACTGACTAGAAACTTAACACATCGAGAAGTCCATAGCAGTTCAGTCTGAAATTTGTAGACTAGGCTCACAGGCTGGAAGCTCAGGAGTTGATGTTATAGTCATTAAGACAGGCTAGAAATTTAGGTAGGAGTTCTATATTAGAAAGAGTTTTGAAGTAGAATTCTGTTTTCTCTGAGAAACCTCAGTTTTTATTCTTGTGGCCTGTAACTGGCAACATGAGGCCCACTCACCTTGTCCAGGGACATCTGCTTAAAGGCAACTGATGGTAGATGTTAAAATCATGTTTATTAAATACCTTTATAGCAACCTCTAGACTGTTTGACCAAATAGTTGGACACCATAGCATAGCCAAGTTGACATTCAAAATTTAATCATCACATATACTGATAATTCTTTGGATTATTTTTACTCAGCATAATGATTTAGAGATTGATTCATCCATGTTGTTATCAGTAACTCATTCTTTTTTATTGCTGACAAATATTCTTATCATATATTGTACCATATATAACTGTTTAGTCATGTTTTGATGGACACTTGTTCATTTCAGGATTTGTCGTAGTAATGAATAATGCTTTATGAACACGTGGTGCGTGAAACTTGCTATGGGTATCTTTCTGTTTTACATACTTTGCAACACTACAGTAGATATTTGTTTAACTTGGTAAGAAACTGCCAGTTTTTCAAATTGATCTTAACATACTGCATTCTCACTAGCAGTGTATGAGACTTTCACTTGTTCTACATTCTCTCCAGTGTTTGTTGTTAATCTTTGACATTTTAGCCATTCTAATGGACATATATGAGATTATCTTAATATGGTTTAAATTTACATTTCCTTGATGAGTGATGATGAGCATCTTTGTATGTGCTTGTCATTGAGATACCTTCATTTGCAATATGTGTTGTGTGTATAGATCTTTTGTGCTTTTTCTTTCTATTGGATTGTTTCTATTGGTGTAAGTGTTCTTTATATATACTAGATATAAATCTTTGTTACGTATATATATCTATATACTGTGTATGTAATGAGATGTTTTGTCGTGTTCTTTGATTTTCTATACAATTTCCTAATGGTATATTTTGAGTAGAAAAAGTTTTTATTTTATTTTTTTATTTTTATCTTTTTGGTCCCGGGGATTGAACTTATAGCTTCACGCTTGCCAGGCAGGCACTTGTGCCACTGAGCTAAATCCCTGTCCCTATTTTTTGAGACAGTGTCTCACTACGCAGTTCAGGCTGGCCTTGAACTCACTTTGTAGCCCAGGCTGGTCTCAAACTCACAGAGATCCTCCTGCCTCAGCCTGCTGAGTGCTGGAATTAAAGGCGCGTGCCACCATGCCCAACTAGAAAAAGTTTTTATGAAGCTTAATTGGTCACGTATTTTCTTGCCTATCTCAAAAATCACAACAAACTCTAATTTCTTTTTGTTCCAGCCTTCAGTATCTTCACTTGCACATTAAAATATTTACTTATTTATTTTTTTTTCTTGGCAGTAGTGGGCTACTGAGCTATGTCCTCAGCCCCTTTTATTCTTTTTTTTTATTTTGAGACAGGGTCTTGCTAAATTGTGAAGTTGGGCTGGAATTTGCAGTTCATCTCCTTCTTGATTCGTCTCTCCTCCCTGTCCCACCCAGAGTGTTGGGGTTACAGGACTCTACCACCAAGCCCAGTTTAATATATTCTTAATATTGTTATCTTGTATATAGCTTCTACCTTCTCCAGCCTATTTCCATCATGCCACAAGTTATTTTAAAATTGCCTGTTCATGTTACTGCCTTGATCAAACAGTCTTAATAAATATCCATTTCCTAAGAATTGTCTTAAGTCTAGGTGATGTCCCTTGATGGAATTTTCAGTGTTAGTAGTACTTGGCAAGGAGAATCAATCAGCTAGTTTTCATTGTAATAAAATAATACCAGTTTTGGAGGATATAGGCATGACTTCTATTAATTGTGTTTACCACATTCTGTTGTTACTGTTAATATTTTTATTAGCTTGAGGTCTTTGTATAGTGCCTTTCATATCTTTCCTAGAACTTAACCGATCATTGTGATGTAGGATATATTAGTACTTTTTTTTATTTCTTTTTTTTTTTTTTTGAGGCAGGGTCTCACCATGTAGTGCAGGCTGGCCTTGAACTTGCTAATGTAGCCCAGGCTGGACTGAAACTCCTGCCTCAACCTCCTCAGTTTAGGTGTGTGCTGCCACGCCTGGCACAGTACCTTTTTTTTTTTGGATGGACTCTTAACTGAGAACTCTTTTTAAGAACTAAAAGTAATGTTGGAAATCACTGAGTTGAAGAGCATACTAGGTAGCCAGTAATTTTTGGATGGTATACTAATTTTTAAAAAATTAATGTAATTTTATATTTAGAGGCCCCAACTTAAAGAAAATACCTAGAAGAGGAAATGTAGTCTTCATTCAAGTAGAAAGGAACTTTTATAGAGCTGAAAGTGGATGAGGTATTGAAAAAGGGTGTCATCAGTTCATTATTCTGAATTTTGTCTGATGCATTATACACTGTATGTTGAATACTATAGAGTTTTGGTTTTCTGTAGCATGTAGATTTCCAAGTAATATCCACTCATTTTTAGAAATATAGACGTGTTCAAATTAAGTTTGTTTCTTGGAAAGGTTTTTATGTACCTTACAAAACTTGTTTTTTTTTTTATGTTTTGAATATTATTTTATTTGCTCCAGGTGGGGTTTGTAATTGTCACTTTCCCACACTGGATTATTTCTGATCTCACTAGCAGGAGCCTTCAACTCTACTAACATGAGAAGTTGGAAACAAAGACTCCTTACCCTGCTATCTTGCCAGGGGAGTCTCCTTTTTCGAAAGATTTCAGAGGTTACTGTGTGAGCCCAGATGGACTCATACCCAACTTCCCAGGTCCTGACCACCTCACCTGACCAACCCCTGCCCCCTGCCCGCTGCCCTTTTTCTTTTTTTTTTTTTTTTGAGATGAGGTTTCACATTGTAGCACAGGGTGGCCTTGAAATCATGGGTTTAAGTAATCCTCCCACCTATGCCTCCCTAGTAGCTGAGAATATAGGTGGGCACTCCATGCCTGACTGCAAAATCGTTTTATTACTGTTATCCTAGATAGAACAAAGGCCTGTTACCCAGGAGATAATTAAGGATGTGGAGGTAGTTTAGTAATTTAACACTTATAACTTGATGATATGGTGGAGATATAATCATAACATTTTACTCTTACTATGCTTTGGCAGTATTTTAAATTAAACCTTCTATGATTTCTTGAGGTTGGCTGTGGGATTGTGCATCTTTAATTCAGTGAATGATAGTTGCAGGCAGTAAGAAGCTCAAAGGCTGTTTAGAATTTGTAATGATTTTGTTGTATTCATATGTAATTAGATCACATTGTGCCCCTGTTTAAAACCTTCCAGGGGTTTCCCATTGCACTCAGACTGAAACCCAAACACCCCACCAGGCCTACCTTCTCCAGCAGCTTTCAGCCTTATCTCCTATCCCACTTTCCCCTGGTAGCAGGCCTTCACTCACTTGGCCCCTTAGCAGGCTAATTCACTTCTGTCTTAGGTCTTTGACCTTGTGCTTACCTCTGTTTCGAATCCTCTGCTTGTAGACCTTCTAATGTCTTTTTCAGATCTCACATCATTGTCATCTCCTCAGAAGTGTCTGTGCCAGTATCATTTGTTCCATTACACTCTTTGTGTGTGTTTCCATATTGTATGTCACTGCCACTCATTGATCAGTGACTCTCAGGAGAGCTTTCGCTTTGCTGTTGATTTACTTGGACACATAACTCTGTGAACAGAAACATGTGCTTTCTAAGTGTTCAGAGAGATGAATGTCATCTTACAATTATCCTCACTGAAATAAAGTAACTGGTTAAAAACAACTTGTGACTAAACAGGTACTGATTCATACAATTGTCTATATAATTACTCAGTAATTGATTTATCTTTTCATTACATAGTACAGAATTCAATTATGGTACAAACAGATACTCTGTGTTGTGGCTGAAGCTGATATGCAGATATAAGATACTGTCTTGAATTCAATTTGTCAGGTTATGATTTGCCTTTCAGTTAAGACAAATAGCTGACTAATAATTGTCCTTTTAAAACAGTTTATGTTACTTTCAGAGACATTTGGAACTTGCTGAGAGCCCATGTGTTCTGTTTTTCTATGAAGTCATTGGTGAAGCAGGATAGTGGCTTGAACAGGAGATTAGGAAGCTCAGACTCTGGTTGTAGTACTGCTAGTAGCCAACTATCTGCAAATCTTTTGGCTCTCATTTCCCTAATTTATAAAATAATAGGGTTGAATGAAATGATCTCAGATGTCTTCTCTTAACAATATGTAATTATGTAATCTGGGACATAAACCAGTCATTTTTGTACTTACTGGAATTTGATGGGTTTTATAGATATGTGGTATATATGATAAACTTACAAGAATGAAAAATGAAATTCTTTTACTTAACTGAACATTAAAACATCTGAAAGATTCAGAAATGGTCTTACTGTTTTTTTTTTTTTTTTTTTTTTACTTTGTTTTTTTGTTTTGTTTTTCATAGTGGTCACAGTAAGAAACACTGTACATGATTTATTGAGATACATATTTTACAATGAACAGTATTATTTAAGTGAATAAAAAAGGCTTCTCTTTGGGTTATTAATTTTACTTTAATATTACTTTAAGAATTCCAATGTTTTTCTTTGGAAATCATGTCAGCATTTTATAGTGGACTTAGCCTAATGTATTTTGCTTTAGAATATCAGTTTTACTTAAATTTTATGTAATTCTTCTTTGATGAATTATCATCTAACAATACATGTCAGTGTTTTATTTATTTATTTATTTATTTTTGTGGTAGTGGTACTGGGGATTGAATCCGGGACTTTGGGACTGGGCTGTATCCAAAAAAAAAATTTTTTTTTTCCATTTGAGACAGCGTCCTGCTTAAGTTTCTAAATTGCCCAGGCAGGGATCTAACTTGCTATCTTCCTGCCTCAGGTCTTCCATAGTGCTGAAATTACAGGTGTGTACCACCATGCCTGTTTTGGATACATAGCAGTTTTAAGAAATGTTAGGAAATGCTATTATTTTCTCTTCTATATTCTGTAGTTCAGTGGTCCTCAAACTTTAGTCTCATTAGAGTAATCTCTAGGATTTGTTAAAACACAGATTTCTGGGCCTTACACTGAGTTTCTAGTCTGAGAACTTGCCTTTTAACAAATTCCTAGGTATGTTGATGCCACTGATCTGAGAGCTGTGATTTGGGGACCACTGCTGTAGTTTATTTTTTTTATTTGTGTGTGCGGGCAGCGTTTCCTTTCAGAAAAATCTAGATTCTTCTATATTGTGTACTGTTCCATCTCAGCAATACCCTGGCTGCCTCCCCTGTTTATTTGTGGTGGTCGAATTCCTTCATATTACATGACACCTTTCCAGTTTCCTGGTAAAGTGATACAGAACAGACTTTTAAATGCAAATAGAGTCACTAACAATGGGGTGCTGCCAGTAACTTTCACTTTTTGGATTGTGTACCTAAATGGAAAAAGCAGGCATTTAAAGATAATAGTCAGTTTATTCTTGCTGATTAGAGAACCCAGGCATTGGAATCAAAAAGGCCTTAACTTGAAGATTATCTCTACCACTTATTGGCTCTTTGAGTTTGAGAAAACACTGTAAGTTTTCTAAATCTTAGTTTCCTTAGGCAGCTTTTAAAATGGGATTAATATTTGCCTCATAGAATTTTTTTTGGTAAGGACTTAGATATGGTATGCAGAGTACTTCGTAAGTTCTTAATAGTTGTTGGTTTTAGCAAAGCTTATGTGCCAGTAAATGGTTGTAATTTTTTTATAGTTGTAGACAGTGTTACTCTCAGAGCACTATTAATGTCTTGCTCACCCAGCATGCTTCCCCAGCATACTCATAGGCAGTAAACAGGTGTCTGCTTTGTCTACACAGGTTTTGCTTCTCCTTGTTTGGAAATGTTATTTCTTGTTCCTGCCTAACCTGGCTGTCTATCCCTGGGCATTAACTTTCCTCCTGCTTCCACATTGGGCCCTTCCTGCCCTCGTGACCTGTCACGGCCTGTCTCTGACTCTTAATCTTTACTGTGTTCCATTGTGATTTTGTGCTCCTTTTTCTGGTTCCACGTGAAAAGCAGTATAATTAGAGGTATGCAGATAGCTCTACCCTCTGCTGCCTAGGGTAGGATTTTTTTTTTTTGGTCAGAAAATCCATACACTTAATTTTAAAATTCACTGCATTTTTCAAAATGTGACTTTAATTTTATTAGATATAAAGGACAAATATTGCTTTTGCAGTTTAAACTACACTCTTAATATTTATGTGCTCATTATAGTCCAAGTAAGAAAACTTATATTGACTGTCTTCTCTTAAAGAGTAACTTGCAATGAGATTTAGTTAGCCAACTTGGAATATGTTTGGGAAATTTTCATCCATGAATTCTGTTGTTTCGAATAGTGATCCCTTAAGAAACTGAACAACTGACAGCTGTTTTGTGGAAAATGCCAGTTGCTCCCATCACAGATTACACTTAGTAGTAGTGTTGAAGGTTCAGTGACTTGTCTTTGTTTTACTTTTTTTTTTGGTTATGACTATGAATCCTCTGTTGTCCTAAGGCCTGTTGTAATGAAATATTTTCAGCCATACTTATGATTTCGTGCTTTTCAGACACCAAAGGGGGTTTGTTTTTGTTACATATTTAAACAATTTGCTCTCTATTTCCATTTTACTTCAGTAGTACTCATCTGGCTCAATTGAAGAGTCTCTGCAAATATATATGAGTCTGACTGTTTGAACAGTTGTCTCCTAATCATGATTTTGTTTGCATTTGTGAGCATGTGGCAAGCCTTGTGTGCTAAAACAAGTGAGACTCATGGAGAGAGAACAAATGATCCAGATTTAGACCAACATTTTTACATGGAGTTATAAAAATCCATTATAGATACAGGAACAAGGTGATAGTTTTACTGGGGTGAATTGCGATATTTAAATCTGTTGAACAATTCAAGGTGGCATGCAGTATTATTTCCTAAAAAGATGTGGCTTCCTATGAAAGACTGAATAGAGTTGTCTGTTAGTATTCATGTGGGAACCCTTGTTACCACCAAAATCGGGGAATAAAATGTTTTAGTATTTGTATACAATCTATGTATGACCTTCTACATACTTTAAATCATCTCTAGATTACTTATAACACCTAATACAACACAAATGCTATGTAAATAATGTTATTCTATATTGTTTAGAAAATAATGACCAAAAAAGTGAGTACATGTTTCATTATACATGCCATCCCCTCACCATAAATTACTTTACTCTGAGGTTGGTTGAATCTGAGGATACAGAATCTGTGGATACAGAGGGTTGACAGTAACAAATAATGGAACCTTCAGTGCCATTTGCATTCTTTTTTAAAAGTGTCTTATTCTAGTGTGGACGTATCATATACAAATGTAATTTACATGAATTCAGCTAGATGTACTGTCTTCTGTATTAACTATAAGTGTTGTAACTATGAATGTGAAAAAAATTACAAATAAAATGGAAGTGATTTATAAGGATAATTTTAATAGTGATTTTAACCTAATCACCAATTTTTGTAGTTAACCTTGAGTAAGATATAGCTTCTGTATAAATTATTTGAGAATAGGAGAAGTAACAAGAAATAATGATTTCTAGTGTTGTTGAAGATGGTGTCGCAAAGAGCAAGGTAGTAGTGATTTTTAACTGATTAAAAGCAGCTGTTTTTGAAGCAAAGAACTTTTTTTTTTTAACTTCCAGTAATTTGCTTTTTGGCATCTGTTTGTGCTGAAGTAAAACTGAATTTATTTACTTTTATAATGTTTTTAGCAGTTAACTGTAGTTTAGGTTGATACCAGTTCTCATAAGCAAATAGCTTTGATAAGAATTTATGAGAATCTCTATAAATAGTTTAGGAATCAGTAAAACATTCTTACAGAAGATAGGAATGGTACCCATCAGTGATACTCATGCCAAAACCTGGTAAGTTAACAGTTGTTTTTGTTTATAGAGTTAACAACAAAAAAAGATTCACCTATAGTTACTGTGTATTTTGATTTTGCTCTCTAAAATTCTTTAGATAAATGCTATATTGTAATGGTTATTGCAACAAGAAGCTATTGTGCTACACTCATGAAATGAGTATCTTTCCTGATCCATGAATAGCACCATTATCAAGGGGACACTTGAAGCTTTGAAGACAAGCTTTTCTTTTGTCCTTTCTTCTTGATGTATTTTTTCCTCTTAAGGCAGCTACCAGTTTATGTTTGGAGTACAACGTAGTAACTTGTGCCTTCATCTAATAACATCATCATTCATACAGGATGAAACTAATAACTGTAGGTATATAGTGCTCCCCATAGTTGAAATTAAAATAGAGTTTTCCCAGTCATCTTTAAGGAAACACAAATTCACTCAGTCTTGGCCTGATCTCTCACTTAAGAGCCTGAACATGTAAAGAAGAACGAAGACCTCAGCAAAGAGGGATGCACTGGTGACTCCAGGTCAAGGTCTGTGGTTGTCCAGATTGTTCATCTTTAACACTGAAGACAGCAGAAAGAATTTTTGACGTTATCTCCATTTTTTGACCACACTTTCCTCCTCCTTGGTATAGAAGCAGATGGACTGTGGGATAGCTCTAAAGCAGTGGTTCTCATCTAGGGTGATTTTTGTCTCCCATGATATATACGACCACATCTGGAGACAGTTTGGTTGTCAAAAGTAGGGGGATAACTCTTGGCTTCTGTTGTCACTGGAAAGTGAAACAGCCTACAGTCCACAAAATGGCTTCTGCAGGAAGAATTACTTGGCCCAAAATTTTAGTAGTGCCAAAGTTGGATAACCTAGTGTTAAAGCATTATTATCCTTGATGAGAGAAACAGAGAAATGTGAAAATTTTTAGTATTTTCCTCACCATGAAGGAAAATTCTAGGGAAGAAAACATGTACAGAATTCTTACTTTAGTGAAATTGGTTGTATTATAGTAACTTTTGGCAGGTTTGTGGCCTTGGTTTCATTGCAGGCTAACTTGTTTTAGGTGAGTGGCACAAATTCAGAAACTGCTAAAGCCATGGAGCTGTCTGTGTTCTGGTGAAACAGAGAATTATCACCAATAAAATCTCATTTAGTTTGCAAAATGGTATATAGTTTGTTAACGTGTTAACATTATTGAACTATTATTTTCTTGTTGTTTCATTTAGTACTAATTGGATGTTTTGAGAGTGAATTAGAAAACACCACAAACCTACTTTCACTTACACTTAAATCAACAGAAGATTACAGGGACCCATTTTTGAACTTAGTAGTTGTGGTTTCTTTTTTGACATAGTTGCTGTAACTGAGAAGTTGAAGGATGATCTGTTCAGGGCAAAATGAGTCACGAAGTAAAAAAATTATATATATTATATATATATATGGAAAGAGATTAATATGACAAAAATGTAGAGGGAGGGAGAATAATTTAAAACACATTATTATAACTTTAAAATAAACAAATCATAGCTCCAAACTTACATCGTCGTAAAACAGAAAACCAGATAATTGGTATGTTTTTCTGTTTAACTCTCATTTCTTAAAGGACTCTAATTGATGTATTGTTTATATTGTTCACTAAATACAGTGTTTGGATCAGGGGGGAGTTGAGAATGCATGTGATAGCGGCTTAGAGATGTGCAGTGTTTCTCTCCAAAACAATTACAGTGCAGTGGCTGCCAATAGTGATGTCACAGTCAGCAGATAAAGAACCATTTAAGATTTTTTAAATCATCATTAGAGACTAGGGCAAGTTTGTGCCAAACTGAAGCAATGTTAAGATTCCTACTGCATTTCTCTGTTGTGTTGTTTTAAATATAATGCCCTCAACATTTAGACATTTATAATTTACAAATTATACTTATCAACAGGGAAAAGATAAAATACTGTTTACAGAGGAAGAAGGAATTTCTTAGTTGAAGCAGAAGCAGCAGTATGTTGGGAGTGAAATAGAGAAAGTAATGCTGGTTTCTAACTTTGTCCATACTGTGGCTGTGTTCACCTAGCTACATAGTATGACAGTGTTTGGCAAGATTGGCCTAGTTCAATTGTAATTTATTTATTTGGTTGTCCTAGGTATCAAATCCAGGTCCTCAGGCATTGTTAGGCAAGTGCTGTATCACTGCTCTACATCCCTGCCTCTTAATTGTAAATTTTAATACTGTTTGTAGATCAGCACCTGCTATAGAGGTTACTAATAAGGAGTGAGGAAATGATAAGGCGGTAGTGTAAACTTAAATTGTGTGCAGAAGAGGTAGAGCATAGAGGGAACAAAGCTTTTAATAGGCAGGAAGAGCCTAACTTAAAACATTTTCTGAATGCCACAGGCCCTCTGCATCAGTTGTCCACTGGACTGTTTTGAAAAGATTTTGGCATCTTGTTTTCCTTGGGTCCTTATCCATCATGCTGGATTTGGGGCCCAAGTAAGAAAGGAAGATACTGTTTGATAGTTTTATCTTGGAAATGAAGAAACCATACCATAGTTTGGTATGACAGGAGTGAGCCATGTAGGGGAAGGATGGTAAGTTTGACATCTGGGCAACTAGGTAAGTTTTTGTGTTGTTGCGAAGTGCCTAATTTACTGTAAGTGCTTAATCAGTAACTATCATAGCTAATAGGTAATAATAACAGGTAAATATAGTGAGGTGAAAACTTCCTAAATGTATTTCTTATCACTCTCTTTTACTATCACCCTACCCTACTTGACTCTGGTCATTATTAATTTCTTGTGCCATAGCAAACTTAACTAGATAGCAATAGCCTCCAACGTGATCTCCTAATTTCATCTGTTCTGCACCACTAATGCCAGCGCATCTCCTATGAGAGAAGCATTCTAAATGTAGTTACCCTTAGCTAATGCTTAAAGGGAAAAGTGAGTTTTTAAAGCGTTCCTCAGTGCCTGAAAAGTGACTTATAATTAAAAGATAAACAGTATCTTTATTGTTTCTTCAAGATCTTTCCAAGGAGGGTGGTAAGTGTAATGCTTTTCATTTATGAACTTCGTGAATCAAACCATCAAGCTCATTTATTGTTATTATTTATTGTGATCACCAGTCTTCATTTTAAAATCATTATCCTTACTATCACTTACTTTTAGTTGAGAGTTAAATCCATGGAATCAGACTGCCTTGGCTATATTATTTTCTAGCTCTGTGAGCTTGGGTAAATTAGTATCTCTTTTTGTCTCATCTTCCGATTTACCGGTACCATGAGGTTTACTTTTATCTTCTTTTTTCTTACAACAAACTTTGCAGCTAAACATCTAATTCTCTTGGTCAATATCAAGGAGAAAAGTCATCTGCAATTTAAGTATGCTTTTTATAAAGCAGAAGATAATGTGCTGAATTTTATTTGCTAATATGTTGTTGAGGATTTTTGCATCTGTGTTCATTAAGGAGATTGCCTATAGTTTTCTTTTTTAGTTCAGTCTTTCTCTGGTTTGTGATCAGGGTGATACTGCTTTTGTGAATGAGTTTGGGAGCATGCCATCCCTTTCAATTTATTTTGAAGAGCTTGAGGAGCACAGGTGATATTATGTCCTTAAAGATTTTGTAGAATTGAATAGTGAATCCATCAGGTCCTGAACTTTTTTTGGTTGGTAGATTCTTTATTACCTCTTTCATTGTTGGTGGGAAGGCAATGGAAATCAGTATAGAGATTTCTCAAAGAACTGAAATTAGAAATTCCATATGACCCGGTGATTCCCTACTAGATACCTTCCCTAAAGATTTAAGACATCATACTATAGGGATCCATGTGTACCACTGTTTATAGTAGCACAACTCATAATAGCTAAATCCTGGAAACAGCCTGTATACCCATCAACAGATGATTGGGTGAAAAACATGTGGTATCTATATATAATGGAACACTACTTGGCTATAAAGAACACAGATTTGAGATATTTGTAGGAAAATGAATGCAGCTGGAAAATATAATGTTTAGAGAAATAAACCAGACACACAAGCTTAAATACCATATGGTATCTCTTATTTGAGTGAGGCAAAGTACAAACAAAGAAAATAATAAAGGATGGATCAAAGGTGACAGGGGATGGATTTCTTGGAATAGGTAAGTGGTCCAAGGGAAGAAAAGCAGAGGGGTGAGGAGAAAGGAAAGGTGAAATAGGAATAAAGATATGCCATATACAGGAACCTCAATTAATGTAAACATTAATACACCATAACATGAACTAAGATTAATAATATCAAGAAGAATGAAAAATGGGATGGGGAATTGAAGGTGGAGGACAGGAGAAAGAAAGGGAAGGGGATTTAAAAAAAAAACCAAGTTGTGGCTATGTGCATGTAACCACCCCCCAAGATGATTATAAACTGCATAAAATACAAACATGTACTAATAAAATAAAAATTAAAAATAAAGCAGAAGATAAAAGGTTATTGACTTTTCCTATATACCCTCTTAAAGACTGACCAAAAATATTGCCCTCAATATTATCTACTCCTGGTGGAATTAATTTGGAAAAAGGGCTCTAGCTGCCTTTCCATTCAGTTGTCTCTACTGCTTACTGAATGGTCTCTTCTTAAAAACCGACATGTATGTCAAGCAAGTATCATTAGTCTCTGTGGTTACAGTTGCCCAGACTGGATTGAACTTTTGATCCTCCTGCCTCAGCCTCTTCAGTAGCTCAAATTACAGGTATGTTTCATCTTGCCAGGCTACTTTCCATAACTTTTAGTCTCCAAGATTCTACTGTGTCTAGCTTTTGTTTCTTTATGCTACAAATTCCAGCTGCCTGTTTGGAATATAGCCTTTTAGTTCTGACTGATGAAGGTGAGTAGTTTAAGCTTCACTTGAAGCCAGTCTTACACATATGTATGAATATGTATCTGTAGGCATGTAAATGAATGTAAGGAAACTAAACATAGAACCGTTTGATGCTTTTCATAGTAACTTTAATAGGCTCCATTGATCATTTATTGTGGTTGAAATCCTCTTTGTAAGTATACTTACCAGCTAAATTTTTTAAAAATTATGTATGAGACTAGTAATTTCATCAGTTTTAAGGATGAAACAGTAGGTAAGAATATAGGAAATAAGCAGGGCATGGTGGCGCACTCCTGTAATCCCAGAACTTGAGAGGCTGAGGCAGGAGGATCATTGTGAGTGAGTTCGAGACCAGCCTGGGCTATGAAGTGAGCTCAAGGCCAGCCTGAACTGCATAGTGAGACCCTGTCTCAAGAAGACAAAAACAAACAAACAAATCCAAAAAAACAAAAAACAAGAAACAAAAAACTCCAAAGAATACAGGAAATATAGATCGCATCAAAGGCAAGACTTTGTAAATACGAAAGTTAAATGTAGGTACACCTCTGTTATGTGCTTGGTTGTCAGGCAGTATTGTCAGTTGCAAACACAACATTCATTCAAGAAGCTAGAAAAAAAAAAAAAGACCTTTAAGCACCCCAAACACAGTATTTAAGTATAAACACTTTCAGTATATTAGAAGTAGCAGTCATAAGGTAGGAACCAGCCTGTCTGGACCTGTTTGTGGATATTTTTATAAATAGCATTGTTTTCTTTTATATGCTTACAATAATGATGACCCAAAGGCCAAGAAAAAGTATGAAATAACACATAACTCACAAGTTTAAGAAAGCCAAGATACTATTGTTGACAGGTACACAGATTTAAAATATTCCAAAAAAAAGTTAGACTTTTAAGTGAGACAAAGGGTATAGACAAACTCCTGGTGGTATCATACATGCTGTGGTGGTTTGTAATATGGAGACACTGGACCCAGTGAAAGTAGTTAAGAGGCTTTTGCTGTAGTTGAGGGGGTGCACAGGGAGCTAGCATGAAGAACCTGAGTCTGGGTACACGTGGACGAGCAAGGGGATGGATACAAGACATGCTGGGAAGATTCCGCAGAATGCAGTACTGTACTGAACTGGATGTGGATGGCAAAGAGGGACAAAGTACTTGAAAGGAGTGATGTTTACTACTGTAGAAATGTGACAGGCAGCGGATTTTGCAAGGAGGAAAATTGGCTTTGTTTTGAGGGTGCTGAGTTGAGCACTGGCAAAAGATGTGGCAGGACCTTGGATTTAAGAGCTTTTGAGAGGCTCTTTTTAGCAGTTCCCAGAGCAAGCAAAGACAGGCATGCTTTCATGGTTGCCTAGGTAAGTGCTTAATAATTATTGGTTTGTTGTGTAGTTCTTTTGAATGTTGTGGGATGACTGAATTTGCTTGAAAATAAACTTTGTTCAGATACTTACTTTTTAGTTACAAGTAAAATATTAGTAATGAGATCTGCTTATATACTTGGGGAGTGCTGGGTAGGGGAAGCAGAGGCAGGCCTACCAACTGTTGGGTTAGTATTCTGAAGCCACGTGTTCTCTCTTCAGATGTTATGTAGAGTTTCCACCCTGCTCTGTCTTATGCTTAACTGAATGTAATTTTAAAAATATAAAAGTATTAGTAATTACCTCCAATCCCAAATGAACAGTTTCCCACCATGCTTCCTTTCCGTGTTGCTCTTCTTGCTTCTGTGCCATAGGGATGCTTTGCTCCTGACCTTACTGAAGCTGTGAAGAGAAGTGCAATTTCCTGCTTTCAGTATGACAGTTCTTTTGCTACATCATTGAATTTCTTGCTGTTATTTTCATGATATTTAGACAACTAGTCTAGACTTATTAGCTAAACCAAAGTGCTGTTAGGAAAGTGAGGTAATACAGCTTCATTTCATTGGAACTGTTTTTGGCTGGATTTTTAACTGCAGTAAGGAACTTGTGAAGTAAAAAACTTTTGTCATTAAAATAGCACTCTTTATTGAAGTGGTTAATTATTAATGGCAGATACTGCCATTGTAGAGTTAGGAATCTGTGTGATTAATAGTTGACTTTTGAGGAAGGCAACCTTAGATAATTTAGATTAGTACTCAGTTTTTTTTTTAAATAACTCTTGATTACCCTGCTAGTTATCGAGCACATTACTTTTTCCTAGAGTGAGACTTTATTTCTTTTCTCAATAAGGAAATTATAAAAATACCTTTCCTTTTTCTGATATATTTGATTTGGCCTTTTATAACCATGCAGATTTTGTTCTGTTTAAACATATTTTTTCTAATTGGGCAGATTAACTCAAACTCCTCCTTCTGCTACAAACTAACCTTTCCTGTGAGTGCTGCAAAAAGAGGAAGCTAACCTCCAGGGGAGTACAGGGTATGCTACTGACTAAGCTTTATTTCCAGATTGGAGAGTTTTCCGTTTTTCAGAATATTGAAGCTTGAAGGCAATTTAGAAAAGTATTTTTCTCATGCTTGACTTGCTGAGTCTCTAATGATGGTTTTCACTGTCACACTGCGATCGCACTTGGTGCTCTGTGGACCGTGATGTGAAACAGTTGATTTTATTGCTGATGTTCTTTTAGGATAAATGATTTTTCATGTGTTTTGAATGACATCCCTTTTTCCTAGGTACATTAAATTCTGATTTTGTTACCCTTTTCTGTCTTAAATGAATACTTTCCCCTCTTGCTTTCTTTTAACCTTCCTTTCACTTTCTTTCTATTTTTTTCACTTTTTAAGTAGTCTATTCTGATAACTTCTTGAACTGTTTCCCTAAACCTGATGTAAAGGAGAACCCATTGATAAGTAAGATCTAAAAACTTGTTTCCCTTTTACAGTCAAGCTGTGTTTGAATTGAAATTTAAAAAAATTCAACCCCCATAAAAGTTTTAAAATTTATTTCTTTTTTCCCTTTTGAGAATAGGAGTTGACTAGATGCTTTGTAAATAGCATACAATGAAATAATTTTGCAGTTAATAAAATCTGTGATACTGAATAGCAATAAGAGCATATAGTTCTATGAGAAAATCTGTACTGTGTGAACCTTATTAAATGATCGTACTGTATTACAAGTGTCGTAATTAGCAAGTCACCTAGGTGTTTGCATAGAAAAATCAGTTCTGAAAATTATCCTGGTTTTAGTTTGTTCTAACTCTGATGAATAAGTCATCAAGGCTGGGTCTTTGCCACCTGTTGCTGATTCACCTTTATGTCACCTTTTGTTGGAACCATCTCATTCTAATGGACAGATTTACCTGGTGATAGACCTTGATGCACTGATTATTTAGCATGGTTCATCCCTGACACTGACTGGTCCTTTGTTCAGACAATTTGCTATAGCCCACTTTTCAGTTCTTCTGTAATAATCACAACCTGTATTTACTTTGTGGATTTCTTTTCTTTTCTTTCTTTCTTTCTTTTTTTTTTTTTTTTTTTTTGGTTTGAGACAGTCTTGCTATGTAGTCCAGGCTGCCCTTGAACTCACTAGAGAGCCTAGGTTGGCCTTGACTCACAGTGATTCTCCTGCCTCAGGCTCTTTACTGGAATTACAGGTATGCATCACCACATCTGGCCATAACCAGTACAGATACTCCTTGTGTAACAACTTACTGTTTGGATTTAAGACCCATCCTTTTTTGTGTGCATCTGAAGTTCGTACATGTTGTTTATAGAGCCTCAGTGTCTTTGAGTACAGTATATCTTGTTTATATACTACTCTAATTTTTGCTGATCGTACAGTGCAGTACTGTAGTTTTATGTTGTTATACATTACAGTACTATTTAGCTCAGTGGCACAAGTGCTTGCCTGGCAAGCGCAAGGACGTGAGTTTGATCCCTGGTATAAAATACACACACACACACACACACACACACATTACAGTAATACATGTAAGAGGCAGATAAAAGCAAAGTCATCAAGTAGGAGTTTCCTTTGACCATTTCTTTGTTTTAAATACCGTATTTACTGAACATAGACCTTAAATATAACATTAATTAGCAGTTATTGAATGCTTGCTGTGTAGCTGACTCTATGCCAAATTCGACAGATGTGTGATTTCAATGGTAGTTTTATCTATTTTTAGAGATAAATAAATTGATATCTTGGCCAAGTTCGCACAGTTAGGGAAAAAATAAAGTGAAGATTAAAGCATATCTTTCTGATTCCAAAATCTATACAGTACTCTTTATATTGGTAGTTCCACACTCTGCCTGCTGTGTTTGGGCCAGTTAAATGTTTCTCAAAGTCCACTGACCTGCCATTTAGGTCTTAATTGCCTTTTTATCCAACTGTATGCCAAACGTTCATGATACAAATTTGATTTTCTAATACTGCCACATGTGTAATGATTTACATTAGTGAACTAGTCCATGATTTTGGAGATTGAGAGAATGAGTTTTTCGTTCCTTAAGCTTCTTTTTTTCTTTTCGTAGAGTTTAATCATTACTGTTTTAATCAGTAATTAACAATTTAAAGAACTTTAAAAAAATCAAATAGAGCATATTTGTAAATTTTGTTGACAAAAAAAACAAGCCAAAAGACTTACAAGAACTACTTTTGTTATTTAAACGATTAAAGTAGACTCTGTGGGCCTGGTGTTAGCAGAGCTGGGGAGGATTAGTTTTTAATTAGTATCAACACTTTAAGTAACATGACATTAAGGATTAAATAGATGGATTAGAGAACAACTTCTGTCTTAAAGCAACAGACTAAGGAGTGCAGTGCAGTCAGAGGCTTTATGCTGTGCAGCCTCCTCCAGCCTCTTCCTATCTTATCCATGGACTCCAACTTATTTTGAAATTGCTTTGATAGTGCTTTGGGACGAGGGTCAGCAGACTTTTTACTTAAAGGGCTAAAGTATTTTAACCTTCGTGGGTCACACAAGTCTCTGTTGTATATTCTTATTTTTGTTTTTTTTGTTTTATACAAATGTGAAATCTTCTATTCCATCCTTCGGAAAGTGTAGGAGTCCCTTTCCACCTCCAGTGCCATTTCTCCTCCTCAATCTCCATCTGACTTTGCATGTGACCTATCTACCACTTTCCTTCCAATTTTTTCTTCTAATGTAAACCCTTATTGTCTGGATTATTGCCCGATTGCTGCTGTATAAATTTCTTGATAGTTTTTGCTTTTAGTCTCATCTAAATTGCTCTGTAAAAGTAATGTTCTAGAGATACAGTTTTACTGTGTCATCCTTCTACTCAAGATATGTTAATGGCTTCCTAATTTCTTGTTGTTCAAAGTCGGTATTTGTCATTTTTCTTCGGAAAGGTTACAGGGCTTCCCATGCACTGAACATTTTTCTTACTAGTCCTGTGTGAGCCTGTGGTATATAAAGCAGGTTATAGCTTGTGATTTTTTCACAGATCTAAAATTTGTTAGTCATAATGGATTTTGTGAAAGTACATTATTAAAAGTAAATGCCAAATTTATGAAACTTAAAAGATAGTATTCAGAGGCCCTAATAATTAAAGGTAAATATCAAGTATCAGCCAATGTGCTTTCCACACATACTGGTTTGTTTAGTTTTCTCAACCAACTAATGAGGAAGGTTCTGCTGTTTATTTTTACAGGGAGGAGACCAGCACAGAGAATAGAGGAAGGAAATGGCTGTCCTAGGCTGTCTGGCTTCAGAATCCATGTTTTTGAACACCAGAGCTGTGTTGCTTCCATAATGAATTGATAGGTTAAAGAAAAACTTTGAACCTAGTAGAGGAGAGGAAAGAATCATTCAAACATAGCTTTAACCTTTCTCTGTCAAGGTCCCAGGTCTTTTTGCATTTTGTTGTTTTGCCAGATAGTTTGTGAACTTGGCTGAACTTCGCAGATGCAAGCATTTGAACATTTGAAATAGGGAAGAGTTGAAGGTTATTGGAATAGAAAAAATTCAGTCCTTTGTCTGGAGTAGAGTCAGGTAGGTGCCTTTGGATAGAATGTGCAGAACTCCATCCAGAGGTAAAGAGAAAGTATCTGAGCATGATTATTCATTGTGGAAATTTGTTAAAAATATCAACAAAGTACTGTTTTGGTCAGCCATCTGCTGGGAGAAATGAACTTGCTGTTTCAGAAAACTGTTGATTAGTGTTTTGTTCATGGATTGCATATTGTCATCTGGATTGTTAATTGTTTGAAAAGAAAAGTTCTATTTTCTGGTTCCTCTGCAGTCCTAATTGAAGTTGCCATTTCTTTGAATTCTGTATATAGATGGAATATCTTTGACTGTTGTCAGACAGATGTTTCATCTTAATTGAACAATAATTAACTTTGATTTTAACTCAGTTGTTTTCATTAAATCCTTAGATAATTACAGTGAAGAAAGCATATACATTCATTTTTTTCCATAAATAAAAGGCATATAGGTTGTGTAAGGATAGATAATTCATTTGTAGATAAAACATTTTATCATAATAAAACATATAATAAACATATCTTCAATATTTTCTAGCCACTCATCCCACAACTTGTTATTGGCACCTGTCAGGAACTGAATGACCTCTTGTCTCAAGCACTGATACAGGTATTCAGGATACAACCATGAATAAAAGAAAGCTCTGTGTCCCCATGAAGCGTACATTCTAGTGACAGAGATAATAAACATACATAGTATGTCATATATTTATGAGCTCTAATACATTAACTGGTAGGTGTGGTAGAAAGATGAAAAAATAGGGCAAGGCAAGGAGGTGCCAGGGAACATGAGAAGGCCAAGTTGGAATATTTTAGAGTTGGTGATCAGGGCAGACTTTTTTTGGTATTTGAACAAAGGCTTGAAGGAAATGAGGGACTGAGCCAAGTAGTAATTAATTTAAAGCTTGTCCCTTCCACTTTTTCATTATTTTTACGGTGGGTAGAACTTCATTAATTTGAGTCCTTAGTTGTAAGATATTTATGTATCTTTAAATATACAGTTTTCCATGCCTTATATGATAACAGTTTTTGTCCTTGCTTCAGGGTGAAATAATGAGGAATCGCAGGGATAAGTATTACTGAAATGAGGTCTGATTTTGTTTTAGTCTCCCTGTTGGCTTTACTGCTTCAGATCCTTGCTGGATTCCAGGGACTCACCTCTCTCCTTCTATTCTTTACATTGCTGCATTCAAGCATCTGAACACCAAATCTTGATTGTGTTTTAATAGAATACAATTCATAAAACCGAAGAAGACTATTATATTAGACTGAGCACTAATTTGTTGTGAGGTGTTAGCCTGACCAATGGGAAGTCATGTAGGATTACTTATGCTTAATTATCTCCTGTTAAGTGTTAACTTTTAGTGCATGTCTGAAAAGGAAAGAATTAGAATCTTAAGTTCTGAAAAAACACTGGATGCTCTTTTCTGAGCTATGGACTTTGCAGCCTGACTTCATTCCTTCCTCACAACAGTGCTTTTTTTTTTTTTTTAAAGTAATTTTTTATTTTAAAGAGAATAAAGCCAAGCAAAATAAAACAATAAAGCCAATCAAAGCAAAACAGTGTGATACAGAATTTTAAAACAAGATAATAGGAAATCAACAATGGCTACCATAATGTCTTGTCTTCAAAATAGCTGCCAATACCATCAGACACAGTAAAATCAAATAAAACAGAACCGAATGGAACCAATAAAAACAAAACAATGCAACACAAGACTTCAAAACAAGATAATAATAAATCCAAAATGGCTACCATAATATATCTTATTATCTTTGAAACAGCTACCCATGCCATCAGATATAACAAAATCAAACAAGACAAAATAGAATAAAACCAAACCAAACAATGAAAACAATACAGGACTTTAAAACAAGATAATAGGAAATTAACAATGGCTACCACCTTCAGAAGGAGATCCCCCATAAATGCTATATTGCATATTGGTATCCTCTAAATGATCAGACTACCAGCTTTAGGTCTGCGGTCAATGAAATGGTAAATACTATAAGCATCAAGTTGTATTTTATTTCAATAGCTATCATCTCAGCCTGTGTTCCTCTCCAAATGAACAAATAAAGAGAGATGGCCTGTGTTTAGAGCTTTCTCTTGCTCCTTTAGAGAACTTCAGACCAGGCACATGACTAGCTAGAGGACACCTCCTTGGGGAGCATGTCAGGAAAATAGATTACCACACCCCATCCCCACCTTCATTCAGTGACTGCCCTGGTAACTTTTCTCTCCTTGCTAGGACAAAATAACTGACACCCAAAAATGAAGGAAGGAAAGGTTTATTTAGCTCACTGTTTGTGGAGGTTTCAGTCCATAATCAGTTGGTGCCAAGGCAGAGTGGCATGGCAGTGGGGCAACACTTCAAGGCAGCAGCAGCAAAAGCAGCCAGAACAAAAGGGGGGAAGAGCAAGCCTCTTTTCCTCCCTTACATTGTGTGTAGGCCACCCCCCACCCCCCACCCCCGCCCCAGGGAAGATGCAGCACTCACAAAATCTCTGTGCCTTCCCTCTTGCACAGGATGAGGATATTTACAAAGTAAGCAGCCTGGCTCCTTGCTGAGCCTGTTAGTTAAACTTGTAAACTTCTCAAGTTAACACAGTGTATCAGCCATAACAGTGACTAAATCCATTGGGAAATCAGAGTGCATAGAAGGCCCATTATGTACTGGGCAGTTATAGGGTCAGAGGGTAGGTTAGGGAAAGGTTCAGACCACAGGGCTGTCATAATATTCTTTGATTCCACTTGTAGAATAGTAGTTGTTCTTGTTAGAAAAGGACAGGTGGGGAACTTTAGACCAGAAATGTTAGCTTTCAGTGTTTTTAACAGCATCACTTAACTATTGATGGCTCTTTTGCCAAGATGTTCACTATTCCAACTGTCTGCAAAGTTCCTGATTTGCAGGACTGTAAAGGAAGTTTTTCCCCTTGTACATGCTGAGAATTGAACAGAGGGCCTCTTGTATGCCAGGCAAACACTCTCCTACTGAGCCACACCTCTGCTTCTCTCCAGTGGGAATCTCTCAGCCCTGTTCATATAGTCTGCCCAAGAACTCCTGCCTATCAGTGTTAGCACTCTGGTTCTGGGAAGCCTTATTTGTCCACGAGTAAGAAGGGCATGGCACCCAAGCAGAAGAGTGTAGGAGAATTTGCTCAGAGCTGTTTCTTAGAATGAGTGTGCACATGTTAATATATTGTTTTACAAAACAATACACTTGCCTTACATTCGCTTGCAGAAGTGTAGTATTCAGAATCAAATTGAGAAACCGCAATATTTATGTTTCCAGTTGTAGCATCATTTTCTCCTAAGTCATCAAATTTGCTGTGTTGACAGCCTTAGATCTTTTGGATTTTTATTATCAGATAATGGTACTGGTTTTATTTTTGTGCTAACCTTGTTGTTTTATATACCAGTTGCTTATTTAATAGGATTCAGTTTACTAAGATATTTACCCACAGTAAAAATCATGTTCTCTCTGTCATGTAATGAAATAATGTGTTTGAACCCTGTTTTTCAGGTGTAGAGTTTACTGGTAATATTTTAATAACATTAAGTTGTTTAACTTATGCATGATAGATACTAGGCCCTTAATGTGTTCCATTAAGTTTTGTTGTCTTCATCTTAAGAAACACTGAAGCAGAGCTGAGCGTGATGGCGCATGCCTGTAATCCTAGCACTTCAGAAGCTGAGGAAGGAGGCTCTTGAGTTAGAGGCCATTCTGGGCTATATAGCAAGACAGAATGGCAGGACACACCTGTAATTTTAGCACTCAGGGAGGCCAAGACAGGAGGATCACAAGTTAGAGCCCTGCCAGAGCAACTTAGTGAGATTGGTTCAAAATGAAAAATAAGGACTGAGGAGATGAGAACTCTGAGGTTCAGTCCTCAATACCACCAGCACCACAGCAGTAACAACAGACATGAAACGGTTTCAAAGTTAAGTACAATAAAAATAACTGATTTTCTTGAACTGTTTGAGAGTAAGTTGCTGACATGATGCCCCATCCTCTCCAAATACTCTAGTGTATATTTCCTACAAATAAGGAAATTCTCCTATACAACTATCTTACAATCATCAAAATTGGAAAATTCTGTTTCTGTCCTCATATTGCAGTTACATTTCATCATTTGTTCCAATAGAAACAGAAGAGTCCGGCTCGGAGTCATATGTGGGATTTAGTTGTCCTGAGTCTTTAGTCTGTAATCTGGAGAAAGTTCCTTAGTCTTTCTTGATATTCCTGGCCTCGATACATTTGAGGAGTGGGTTTTTTTTCTTTTTCTTTTTTGGTGGATGATTTTTTTTTTTTTTTTTTTTTTTTTTTTTTTTTTTTTTTTTTTTTTTTTTTTTTTTTTTTTTTTTTTTTTTTTTTTTTTTTGCGGTACTGGGGATTAAACTCACAACCTCATGCCTGCCAGGGCAGGCACTTAAGCCACTGAGCCAAACTCCCAGCCCTGGTTTTTTGAGGCAGGGTTGCACTGTGTAGCTCAGGCTGGTCTTGTGCTCGCGTTGTAGCCCAGGCTGGCCTCGAACTCACAACGCTCCTCCTACCTCAGCCTCCCAAGTGCTGGGATTAAAGGCGTGCGCCACCACGCCTGGCTTTTTGGTGGATGCTTATCTCGTAGAATTCCTTACAATTTGAGGTTTTCTGACCTGTGCGCATTACTAAATTCAGAAAATCAGGGTATGCATCTCTTTGACTCTATCTCTGTCTCTAGGTCTCTGTCTCTGACAAGGCCTCATTATGTATCTCAGGCTGGACTTGAACTCATGACCCTCTTGCCTTAGTTTCCCAAATGCTGGGATTACAACAGGCATGTGCCGTGGTGCCCACCCCAGGGTATGCATCTTTGACAAGAATGTCACAGAGGCAATACTGTACTTTTTTTCATTGCATTCTATTGTTATATTATGTGCTCTGTACCATTACTGATGATGATCACTTTGATAACTTGATTAAGGTGATATCTAGTAAGCTTCTTTGTATAGTTATTAGTGCCCCTTTGTAATCATTAAGTATTTTGAGGAGAGTATTTTTAAAGGTATGTTAATATCCTGTTCTTTATCAAAGGTTGCATTCATTTATATTGATATGAACTTGTTCCTGTGTTAACTTTATCTCTTATATAGTTTGTGATCTTTATTTAGCATGTGTTAGATTTTTAAAAATGTCTTTATCTTTCAACACTGATCAGAGCAAATTAAGGCTTTATAGACTTTGTGTTGGATAAAATGTAATTTATTTGGGCGAACTCTGATTTTTTGGCTTAATTTAGCAAGTACCGTCTTTGATAACTTTTAAAAACTGGCTCAAATGTTAATAACAAGTAAAAACATAAAATGGTGGTCTCAGCTTTTTTACTGCCCCTAGGGTAATCATGTGTAGTGCATGTAAACTCTAATTGATACCGCCATTCACTATTGCAATTTAAAATTAGTCTCAAGGGGAAAGTGAAGTAAGGGTAGCTGAAGAATGAGGCATTTCCTTCAGTGAAGCATATAAAAATGAGAAGGGTCTGTATTGTGAAAAGACCCTTATACTTTTGCTATTTACCTTGGTTTTAATTATGTGATTTAATTTTTAAGGAGCTTCTGTCATATGTTCATGAGCCTAATAATTGATCCACAGTAGTTTATGTTCTAGAGTGCCTTGAAGGTGTTGACTACTGAGGTGACTTCTCTAGCTGCCCTACATTCTTTACATGACTTAGTAGCAAGTTTTTGTGAACACTAACTCAATCTGTAGAAGTAAAGATCTCTTATCACGCTGGTGGAACACACACAGTGGGAAATTCAGATGAAGCTTATTTTATAAAGTCCTTTTATTGTCTGCTTTCATTTAGCCAGAGATTTCCCTTATTGGTGTTTGTGCAAAGTAAGTGGAGAGTTGAATTAATTTCCAATGTAATTATCTAAAGCAGTGAGTTCTTAACTGTTGTTTTGTTAAAATGAAATATACTTGGATTTAGTTTGGAGTTCAAAAGATACATCAAGCAGAAGTTCTTTTTATGTAATACATAGTTCTCTACCAAAATTGCTCATTCATTTAGACAAGTGAAACAGAGTTATTAAAAAAAAAATTAAAACGAACTTGAGTAGTTGGGAGCAGCCACTTGGCCAGTGTTTATTGTTTTAAAATGTCATTCCAGGTGTCTAGAGTCAACTGACTTGTTCCATTTGTGTTTTGAAATTATTGCTTGTAAGCCTAAAGGATTATGTTTTACTTCTCATTTTTCGCAAACAATTAGTGAAATGAGGCACTATAGTTTGTGTCAGCACTGATTATACTCACTTAGCTTAAGAGCTTGGTAAATTTCACAATAGTTACCAGGTTTTAAAAGTTTCCAATGCAGTACCTTTTAAAGTAAATTATTTTAGAATTCTGCTATTGCTAATTTTGCTTATTATATAGTAAACTATGGGACAGAGTACTTATCTCTGGACATGTTCAGTTTTCTTTGATTATTTTGCTTATTAGAGTAATAGTGATAGGCATACTTCTCCGTGGTCCTTTGGAATTTCTTCGCTTAGCCAGATAAGCTCAGCCTTTGAAAGGCTGAGACAGGAGGATCTTGAGTTTGAGGTCAGCGGGGACTGCATAATGATATTCTGTCACAAATGAACAACAAAAATTCTATGGTTATTATCACCACCTGTTTTTAAAAAGTTTACCTAATTGAATGCTTCCTGTGCTGCCTGACATTTTTCTATATGCTTAACTTGTTTTATGTAATTCTCTCATCAACCTTCTGGTTTGATACAATATTCATTTTAAATCTAAGTGAATTGAGTCACAAAAGAATTGTGCTCATTTATTTATTGACTATTTACTTAGTTTCTAGATGTTGTATCATTGATAAAACATTAAAACAAACAGTTCTGCTCTGTGGATTTTAAGGAACTTGCTCAAAGCAGCCCAGCCACTGCCAAAATAGCTGGAGCTTGAACTTGGGCAGTCTGTGCTCCTCACACCTCCATTTACTCTTGGTTTTTTTTTTTTTTGTTTGTTTGTTTGTTTGTTTTGTTTTTTTTAACAGAACCGGAGATCAAACTCACAACCTCGCATCTGCCAGATAGGTACCTAAACCACTGAGCCAAACTCCCGGTCCTAGGTTTTTGAGGCAGAGTGGCACTATGTAGCTCAGGCTGGTCTTGCGCTCACGTTGTAGCCCAAGGCAGCCTGGAACTCACAACGCTCCTCCTACCTCAGCCTCCAGAGTGCTGAGATTAAAGGTGTGCACCCCCACGCCTGGCTCCATTTACTCTTAAATCCATGGTTTCCTTTCTTTCTTACTAAATCTTTGATATTTACCTTCTTTTTCTCTCTTCAGCATTTTAAAGTATTTTCTTACCTCTTTTTCTCAAATTTGTTTTCACATTTGCCTTTGTTATATTTACATTCATATACACTGAGAATATTACTCCTTAGTACCTAAGAACATGGTTGTCTTTGTGTTGCTTTATGTCCAGTGTCATTTATATTTTTACTTCCTCTTTCCTCTTTCCCATCCTCTTTTGATTACCTCTCTTCTTTTAACCTGTCTTTCCTACTCCCATTCTCCTTATTATCTTCTTCCTTCATCAGTTAGTGTATATATGTTAACATCCCGAGGCAAAGAAAAGTTGAGAGAATGAGCAGGGGGCCTGTGGGCTGCTCCTTCTAGGTGTTGGTGGGGAGGGAAGCCCAGAGGAAGAAAAGGTTAGCTCGTTGATGATTAGCGAAAGAAATGGATGCCAGGACAGGGGTAGCAGTGAATCTGCTAGAATGGCAGAACCCTGAGCAGCAAGAGCATGGTGGAGCTCCAACTCGGGGAGTGAATGAGAGAGGACCCCAAGTCTCTTTCAACAGGAGACATTGAGGAGGGGGCAGACTCATTGCCATTGAAGGGAAAGAGCAAAGTGGATGGAAATTATCTCCGATTAGAATTATTTTGGTGATTGAAACTGTACTATTACAGTTACAGCATTTGTTGCTCCAGAATGTCATACAGTTAACTAAAATGGGACAGAGAGAGAGAGAGAGCAAGACAATAAAAAATGTAACTGGATCAGAGTGACTTTATTTTTGACCTCGTTAGGGTTAAACATCTTATGTAAAATGAGAGCTTCAGGACTGATTGTATTGAAAATAATTCGATCTCTTTCAATAATAATTTTTTAAAAATGCATCAGTGAATGTTTGATCCATCTTTCCACTGTGTCCCAGGTACTGAGAATGAATACATAGTTGGGTTGATACCTTCTCTAGGTGCAGGTAAATGACATTTTGAAAGTTTTCTATAGTACAGAGAATAGGTAGGAAGCTACTAATTATGCCTTTTGGGTAGGGAAGTTTAGTCCTGCAAATCCAATGACTTAGAGTTCAGAAAAGCCATTTCAGGCAGGGGAGTAGCAGAATTAAAGGCAGAGCATGCAGGGAAAAGGATTACCATAGGACTGGGAGAAGCTCAGGGAGGGTTGAATATAAAATGAATAGCAGAAGATGAATTTGGAGAGTACACTGGAGAATGGAGAGTGTATTGCCCAATGCTTCAATCTTTTGTTTTTGTTTACTTTATACCTTAAAAGTCCTCTGCTTCCCTCGTTTTGTTCTTTTGAGATGGGGTCTTGCTGTATAGTTCATGCTAGCCTTCAACTGACTTCATAGCCTTGGCTGGCTTTAACTTGTCTTCCTGGTTCAGGCTCCTGGTTACTGGAATTATAGTCATACGCCAGTATGCCTGGCTTTAAAAGTTTCTCTTAAATAAATCAAACTTAGAAATAAGGTGTTTAATTTTGAAAGTGTTTAATCTCAAAATGTTTAATTTTGGAAGACTATTCTGTTCAGATGTATTAATGGTTCATATTGATTCTAACACTGTACATAGCATAGATTTTACATTTTTGTCTGCTCATTGTAAGTTGTATAAATCAGATTACTTTAAAAATATTAAGTTTTTTTTTTATCAGAATGTAGTGTGTAGTCAGAAAGGTACCCATTTCTTAATTAGCAAGTGACTACCACAGAGCTCAAGAAATGGACTACTGTCAGCATCCTGAATGACCTCTGGTGCCTCTCACTTAACTGCTCTATCTAGCATACTTCCCCTCCAGAGTAACCACTATCTTTTTTTTTTTTGTACTGGGGATCTAACTTACAACTTTGTGCCTGCCAGGCAGGCGCTTACACCACTGAGCTAAATCCCCAGCCTTATTTTTTGAGACAGGGTCTAACTATGCAGTACAGGCTGGCCTTGAACTCACTTTGTAGCCCAGGCTGGTCTCGAATTCACAATTATCCTCCTGCCTCAGCCTCCCATGTGCTGGGATTAAAGGCATGTGCCACCATGCCTGGCTACCAGAATAACCACTATCCTGACTCTGTTGCTGTAAATTAGTTGTTCCTATTTAGAGCTTTATATGAGTAGCACTATTGCGTACTCTTTTGTGGTTAATTTCTTACGTTTAAGGCTGCCTGTGAGATTCATCCGTCTTTTTGCATGTAGTTTCTTGCTGTGTTATATTACATATATAATTTTACCATACTGTATACTACTATTTATGGATGATTGTGTTTCTGGGTGCTCCCTGCTTAATTTCAGATAATTCAGCTAGGACATTCCGGTGCATATTTTAGTGTTTTTCAATATGCATGTTTTTATTAGATGAATCTCTGGAAATGGAATGAAGGGGTCTGGTGTTTTTGGTCTTAAGGTCTATTCTGGCTAGTGTTGTGATCTTAGTTGTCTTTCTCCATAACTAAGATTAAAGACTTTTTATTGGCTCTTGAGGTACCTGTATGTGTGTGGGAGGATAAAGGGTAGAGAGCCGTATTTTGTCTGTATTTTTACTTGGTTGTCTCTCCTTCCTCCAGTAATTTGTAGTGGTGCTTTTAACGTCTTCTAGACAGTCTTTTGCTGATTATATGTGTTACATATATTTTATTCTGTGGCTTATGTTTTTCCCCCCACTTTCCTGATGGAGAGTGTTTTGATGGCAGTCTTAGTTTTGTGTGTATTGTAATGTGACTCTTTTTTTCTTCTTTGTGTAATCTTTAAGAGATCTTCGTCTGTGTTACAGTCATGAAGACATACTCCTATGTTAGGATATAAGTATGGTTTGAGATCAGGATTCTATCCCTCCACTCATATGCATAGCCAGTGGATTTTTTTTAATAGTTTCAAATCATAAGATGATTAATATTTCAAAATATTTTATCTAATCGTCTCTTCTGTACTTTAAAATGACTTAAAATGCTGTCGTAATGGAAACAATGGTTACTCTGGTTCTGTTGTAGTAGTTCAAATTGCATACAAATTGGTCTTTCTGCCTTTCATGGGTAGAAAATTATTATAGCAATGAAGCTGTTACTTTTAGGATAAGTTGTTAATTGGTTAGTTGATTTTTTTTTTTCTATTTGTATTTGTCCTAAGATTTTGAGGAAATCTTTTTTCCTGAAAGATAATGCTTGCAAGATAAATATATTGTTGGGCAATAAAAAGATCATAAGGATTTTGTGGCATATTGTATGTACATTACTTTCTGTAGTTGGCATATATAAATGTTTACAATGTTGAAATTATACCTTTGAGGATTAACTTGGCATGTGTTTTAAAATCCATAATTTCCTGTTTATCTAAAGAGAACTTTGTCCTTAGATCTTAGTATGAGATTATATTCTTAAACTCTAAAGCTCTTAAATACCATTTTGTTTTCCCTATAAATTTGTTTGGGATTATGAGTTAAAGTATTGTCAAAAGGAGATAAACTAGTCAGAATTTATTTGAGGATACTTCAAGAGATAACCATGAGGTGATAACTGTCAGGAATTATTTCAAATTAGTAGTTATTTACTCAGAAGTCAGCTTTTCATTTAAACTGCTTTTTATGAATGAACAAAGTTCTTCTCACTGTCTTTAATAATGAAATCTTCTGGTTTAATGTAACATGGATATATGTGTATATATATGTATATGTAATTTTATTTTAAAGAGGATAAAACCAAGGAAAATAAAACAATAAAATCAATCAAAACAAACCAGTGTAAGTGATACAGTACAAAATCAATAATAGTTACCATAATGCCTCTTGTTGACTTCAAAATAGCTGGTGATACCTTCAGACATAGTAAAGATCAAACAGAACAGAACAGAATAGGGCCAATAAAAACAAAACAATGAATGCAATAAAAGACTTCAAAACAAGACAGTAGTGAATCCAAAATGGCTATCATAATAGCTATCTTTGAAATAGCTGCTCATGCCATTGGATATAACAAAATCAAACAAAACGAAACAGAACAAAACCCAACCCCACAAAACAATGAAAATGATACAGGACTTCAAAACAAAACAATAGGGAATCAACAATGGATACTCTCAGAAGGAGATCCTCCCTAGATGCCACACTGGGTACCACTATCCTCTGAACAGATGATCAGATCACTGGTGCTAGACCTGCAAGGTCAGTGAAACATCAAAACACCACAACCATCAAATTACATTTCATCTCAATAGCTATCATCGTAGCCTGTGTTTCTCTGGATCAGTTGGTCGCTTATGGGCAGGCGGATGTTTGGAGAGGTTGGCTCTTGTTTGCCAGCTCACACACTGGAAGGGGCTGGGGTCTGGCTGTCCACCTGCTGGCAGCAGCCCGTGCATGGCGCTGGTTTGCAGGGAGGGCTTGCTTCCTGGCAAATCCTTGTTCTCTCCCTCTGTAGTCCGGGAATGGTGCTGACTCACAGGGAAAGGCTTGGGTTTGGTTGTCCCACTGCTGGTGGTGGCCCACACGTAGTACTGGTTTGCAGGAAGGGCTTGCTTCCTGGTGAATCCTTGTTCTCTCCCTGTGCAGTCTGGGAATGGTGCTGACTCACAGGGAAAGGCTTGAGTCTAACTGTCCCCCTGACGGCAGTGGCCCATGCATGGCCAAGGTGAATATATTAATTGGGTTTTCTGTTTTTAAGTTAATAATCTTTAGGGATAATTACAATATGTGATCACAAGATAATTTTCTTACTATTACGTGGAAAGGAAAATTTCACATTTTATTACATAGTTTTCACAAAAATACAAGAAATAGTGATGGTGAACTAGATACTTCTTAGTCTACTCTCCTTTTCTGTCTCCTATCCCCCTCTCTCCTTCCTTCCCTCCTTCCCTGCTCTCTCTTTGAGGTAGGGTCTCAGGTAACCTCCTGAGTAGCTGGGATTACAGGTGTCTACCAAGCATGGCTCAAGTTATATTTTCTGTGCCTGTATATTTCTAAAACTCAAATACAAAGTTGAGAGTGCTCTAAAATTTTAAGTAAATATCAGTTAAGCAGATTTTATTTATTCACTGAGCATTCGTTCTAAGGCTTGTTGTTTCTGGGGTAGTAGTATAAATAAGAAGGTATCATGCTTCTCTTCATGCAGTTTATAAGCTACATGAGATTAAGATGTTTATACATGTTAATTATTTTGAGATAAACATTTGGAAATGACTGATTCAGTGATATATCCCAGGACTTTACTGTGGATGGGAAGGGTAGGTAAGTCCAGTGTAGTAAAGATGAGTCCAGCTGTGTAAGATGACACATGAGGATGGCTGCAGCATATATTCATCATTAGAGAAAAATGCCACTTTGTTCTCATGTTAGGATTGGAGAGATTTCCTCTCCTGCCTAACCTGCAAGCTGAATGAATGGCTCAAGTGAAACTAAAGATGCCGCTCAGTGGAGGCTGATAAATAGAAGCTGACTGAATGGAAAGCGTTCATTCTTCCCAGACTAAGGTTAAAAACCTAGTCATGACAGAAAATTAATAATGGTCTTAAAGTTATTTCTCAGTTAACAATAGTAAATGTAGAAAGTAGCAAAACCCTTTTTGGATCTTAGCATAAGAAATGGAAGAGTTAATCATAGAGTCTTTTGCGGCACTGGGGATTGAACTCACAACCTCGCGCTTGCCAGGGCAGGCGCTTAAGCCGCTGAGCCAAACTCCCAGCCCTGATTTTTTGAGGCAGGGTCGCACTATGTAGCTCAGGCCGGCCTTGCGCTCGCGTTGTAGCCCAAGCCCGCCTCGAACTCACAACGCTCCACCTACCTCAGCCTCCCGAGTGCTGGGATTAAAGGCGTGCGCCACCACGCCCGGCATCATAGAGTCTTAAAAAGTTTAATGCTTAATTGTCTTTAATCACTATAATGTATATAATTTTGCATCCAAAATTAGTAAGAAATTTTTCTTAGTTTCTAAAATATAAAAAGTTTTAAATTAGTGTTTTTGTGTGTTTGAGAGGCAAGCTGTGTAGTAAGCTCAGTAAGTTGCAAATACAATATATATTTCTTTCTGAATATTAGCTACACTGTATATCTTCGATAGCCTCTGTTGCTTTTATATTTTAGGTAATAGAGACATTTTCTTTTATATCTTGTTCGTCATTACAGACTCTGTTATACAGATTGAATTTTCTTATCTCTATTTAGTTTTATAAAAAATTCCAGTTATTTCTGTTATTTTGTTTAGATTTTGTTGAATACCTACTATGTATTCATCATTGGAGGCAGTCCTCTGAAAATAAAAAAGTGAGTGGCATGATTCATATTTCTGAAGCTCACAAACGTTAGAAAGATTTTAGCATTATATGAATCATGCCTTAATTATAAATATATATAAAGTGTTATGGGAAAACTGATGAGGCAGAAATTAATTTGGCAGGGAAAGAAATGCTAGGCCTTGAGGGATGGGTAAACATTGGCTTTCTGATTTAAATGTAGATTTTACATTTTTGTTAGAATAATAAAAGGCTGATTTTTGTTACTATAAATATAGCAAATCTAAAGAAATTGTTTTTCCTCAAGTTTCCAGATTGTTAAGAGGTCTGAATAATTTTTAGTAAGGTTTTCATAAAACTGGCTTGATCAAAACTAGGAAGTTTTAAAACATGTCTAGTAGTGATCTGTACTTTTTGTGTAATTTTTTTGAGATAGTGTATACTTCTTATGAAAATTTTCGGGATTTTGTTTGCTTTCTGTGTGTTATGTGTATGTTCCCTTACTAGTCTGTTGACTCAAAACCTTTCTTTTCCCTTCTAAATAGCTGCTGGATTTTTACCTAAACTGATGGAATATAATGTATAGATTCATTTTACTGTATGATCTAATTTTTATTTATTTATTTATTTTTTGTGGCACCAGGGATTGAACTCACAACCTCACACCTGCCAGACAGGCGTTTAAGCCACTGAGCCAAACTCCCGGCCCTAGTTTCTTGAGGCAGGGTCGCACTAGATAGCTCAGGCCAGCCTTGCGCTCGCATTGTAGCCCAAGCTGGCCTTGAACTCACAACAATCCTACCTCAGCCTCCCGAGTGCTGGGATTAAAGGCGTGTGCCACCACGCCCGGCGTGTATGATCTAATTTTTATTTTTGCTGATTGGCAGCTAATGAACTAATTCTGCATTAAGTACTTATAGCAAAGAATGTAAATGTCACTTAAAACTACTTATACTTGCTATTATGAGACTTTAATTCTGATGTGAAAACCCAGATTAAATATAGAAGTTTCACAGTATTTTTCAGCCTGAGAAGTTAATGATTTAGAGGAGAGGGAGGAAGATTACAAATAGCTAGTGATAATATTTGGGGGTCAGAATGATTTGGTGCAACTAGTTTGGACGCCTTGAGATAGGGAGCCATGTGAAGTTGGAAAAAGTGGGCAAGGTCGAGTGAGAGAATAAATCAGAAAGTCAGTGGAGGACCAGATCAGTAGACCCTGCTAGGCTGTTAGAGACTGGCTGTTTATTCCAGGTTGGAAAATCACTGGAACCTTTTGAACGTAGGCATGAATGTGTCTTTTACAAGTATCATTCAGGGTGCTATGTTGAGAAAAGATTATAGTGTGGGACAAGTGCAAATAAAAGACTATGGAAGAAATGTTGGAAAGAGACAAAGGTAATGCATCTATCAGTGTAGATGATTATAGTAAGTGGTTGATAAGTGATTGGGTTCTGGATATACTTTAAAGATAGGTTAGCGATGGGACTTCAGTTAGGTCTGGAGTGTGTGAGAGAGGAAGGAATCAGGAAGATACCTTGGTTTTCACCTAAGATATTCAGCGAATGCAATTTCCTTTTCTGAAGATAGATTGCGTTGTAGAAAAGTAGGTGACCCATTCAAGTGGAGATACATGGTACAGTTGGATAGGAAATTGGAGTTCAAGGTAAGACAGGTACGATAGAGCTACAAATTTGGGAAGCTGAAAATCTGATGTAATAAATCTTTATGTTGGATTCCATCTAAGCATGTAGTCATGTAATTGTCTCACTTATTGAGTGTGAGTAGGCACTTATAGTTGACATGGTGGGAGAAGTTAGGGTAAGTATAAATACAGTGTTATGGTACAAAAGAGTACTGCTGTTAGGCAGAAGGGATTGGAAGGATTTTGCAAAGAGTCATTATTTGAATTAGGCCTTTAAAATAGGTAGCACCTTGCCTAGTAGAGAACATAATACCACTGGAGAATTGGTTCAAAACACAGTTTCCTTCCCTTCTCACCTTCCATTTTTTGTTGTTGTTGTTTTTTGTTTGTTTGTTTGGTACTGGGCATTGAACTCACAGCCTCATGCCTGCCAGACAGGGACTTACACCACTGAGTTAAATCCCCAGCCCTATTTTTTGAGACAGGGTCTCACTAGGCAGTTCAGGTTGGCCGTGAACTCACTTTGTAGCCCAGGCTGGTCTCAAACTTGCAAAGATCCTCCTGCCTCAGCCTCCTGAGTGCTGGGATTACAGGCGTGCACCACATGCCTGGCTCCTTTCCTCTATTTGTTGTCCTTTCTCCTCATCCTTTCCTATCTCTTTGTCTATAGAAATGGGATATTTACCTGTTAAACACATTCATGAGTTTCCTAGGACTATGCCTAGTATGGCATTCTGATAATGGCTCCCAAAATATGTGAACCTTCTATTCCCAGAGCCTATGAATGTTACCTTATTTGGAAAAATGATCCTTTGCAGATGTGATTAACTAAGGATCACAAGATGGGGAAATTACTATCCTAGATTATCTGTGTCAACCTTAAACCTAGTTATGTGTGTTTTTAGTTTGAGATACACACAGAGAACATATGAAGACAGAGAAAGAAATTGGCATTATGTGCTGATAAACTGAGAAATTCCAGCTAACTTCAGAAGCTAGAAGAGGCAGTGAGTAAATCTCTCCCCTCTCCCATCCCTGGAGGAAGTGTGGCCCAGAACTTCTTCCCTTGGGCTGCGGTAACAAATATGAATAATTGAGTGTCTGGAAACAGCAGATAAAATTTATTTTTTTATACTTCTGGAGAATGGAGGGTCTTCATCTGAAAACACTAGTGAAGGATCCTTCCTTATCTTTGTTTGCTTCTGGTTGTTGCCCATAATCCTTGATATTTTCTTGCCTCGCTGTGGCATCACTGTACATGCCCTGTACCTCCATTTTTACTTGCTCTTTTTCCAAACTCCGTCACCAGCCATTGGATTTAGAATCTGTTCTAATCCAGTTTGATCTCATTATAATTATGAAATTTGATCAAAAAATGTGTGAATGTTAAAAAGATTCATTACAGTAAAAGACGCACTGCCATTAATCCCCTAAAAATACTCCCCCTTGCTTTGAACCCATTAGGCAATCTTTCTTTCCATTTTCTGAATGAATTCTGGAAGTCCTCTTTCATGAGTGTCTTTAGTTGCACTTTCATGACTCCCTTAATGTTCTGAACTGATTAAAAATGTTTACCTTTTGTGGTCATTTTTACTGCAGAAGAGTTAGAAATTGTGTGGTACCAGATCCGGTAATAAAGTGATTAAGGACACACACTAATGTTTTTGCAAGCCTCCCTTTCCTTTGGATGGTACTTGGCAGCTGCATTCACTGTGTTTTTGATCACACTTCGTGAAGACACAAGAGGACTTGCAGAACTGCTTGAGAAATTAGCAACGATGATGAGATAAGTCTATTGGAAGTGAAGAGGGGTATTTTGAGGGATTAATGGCAATGTATCTTTTACTGTAATAACTTAAAAATGTTAAATATTCACTTTATATTTTCAATTACCCCATGTACATCTGCAAAGATGTTTTTTGCATGTGAAGTCATGTTCATGGATACCATCAGTAAGAATTTAAACACTTTTTTTCAAGATACATTTCAGGTGACAACAGTGCATGTGGAGCTGCCAAGGTGACTGACAGTAGAACCAAGAGAACTAATGGGGAGGTTTTTGCTCTCTTTGCAAACAGTAATGGCTGTTAGATTCAGAGTACATCTGTAGGTAGAGCCCGTAAGATTTACTTTAGGTGGTAAAAGAGTAGGTTGTGTACTGACTTTTCTGCTTTTATGTAAATATAGTTACTAATCCCATAGTGATGACCTTTAATACACTTGAGCAATTAAAACTTATTGGCATTTCTCAGCACAATCAGAATAGAATGTTGTAGTACTGTTTTCATATTGCATTTTTAGTCTGTATGTTGGTTAAATGAATGTATATGCCAAATAATGTTATGGTCAGTGTTTTACAACTAATATACAGATCTTCTGTACTTGTGTTGATATTGTAGTTTACCATCCAGTTGGCTGATTTAATTGATTGATGCTGTCTCTATTTCAAGTTGCAAGGAGGGAGCAAAGATATGCAGGACTGTTGAATATGTGAAATTGTGACAGTTTACAACATTAATGTTCATAGGGTTTTTTGTGTGTGTGTTTGAGGCTAATGGGAATTGAACTTAGGACCTTGTGCTTGTCAGGCAGGTGCTGCGCCACTGAGCTATCCCTGGTCCCATGTTTGTGGTTTTTAGAGTACCTTGCAAATGCTAAGAATTTCTCTTGAAGAAAGTTAAATAAAAAAGATTTGTTTATCTTAGAGCCAGAATGTTAACAGTGGCACAGTCTACTAAAACACTGATGATTGAACTTTTTAGCCAAGTTATTGTCCCTCGATGGACTCCCCCCCCCAATAAAAGCACAGTCTTAGTTACTTTCTTGTTGCTGAGACGAAATTCCCAACACCCAAAGTTAAAGGAGAAAAGGTGTATTTGCCACACAGTTTGTAGAGGTTATAGTACATAGTTGACTGGCTCCAAGGCAAGGTGGCATGGCAGAGGGGCATTGCAGAGGAGGAATAGTCCATGGCAAGCAGGCAGGAAACAAGAGCACATTAACCCTCTTTCTGTCCCTTATATTTTATACAGGCTACCTGCCCTAGGGTGGATTTAATCCTAGCCAGAACTATGCCAAACCAATCAGTGGGCCACTTCAGTAATCACACATCCATGATCACAGCACCATACACTCTGGATCCAGCCACATCTGAAAGGTTCCTCCTATGACCGCATATGAGACTTTGAGGAGAATCTAGACACAAGCCTTAACAGACATAAAGCACACTAGATGCTTTGTGTATCGTTAGTATCTTGAATTTCCAGGGATATGATACTTTCATGTTCTGGGACATTTGCCTTTGACATTTTAAAGTTAAAAAACCATATTACATCTAGCAATCTGTTTAGAACTCTGTTAGCAAGAAAAATCAGGTGCTGCTTACTGATTTAAGTAAGTTTTGTTTTGTTTTGTTTTGTTTTGTTTTTGGTAAATTTAATACTGCGATGCACTGAAAATTCATTACGGCAGTACTGAACAAAGGTAATATGTATTATAAATATTTAATTATTGAATTAAAAATTAAAAGACAAAGAAAATTAGACTTAGTTAAATCAGAAGTCAGCAGTGTATTGAATTTTTGTCCCCCAAGTCTTAGCTACCCAAAATCTCAGATTGTGGTCTGAGGGTCTCTACAGATGTAATTACTTAAGATGAGGTCATACTGGTTAAGTGTGGACCTTGAATCCAGTGACGTGTTCTTACGGGAAGAGACTGGGATGCATAGAGATACCCACTGAGGTTATGTGAAGACAGAGGCAAAGATTGGAATTATGCCACTATAAGCAGAGTCAAGGGTTATTTATAACCACCAGAAGCTGAGAGAGGCATGGTAGTTTCTCCCCGAGAGTCTCCAAAAGGATCCAGTACCCATCAGCACTCTGACTTTAGGTTTCTAGACCCCAGAACCAAGAGGGGAACATTTTTTCATTGTTTTATTGTTTGTTACCCAGTTCATAGTACATTATGAGAATATATTATGCTGTCTGTGACAAATATACTAGCCTTACCTCCTCCTGTGCTTTTCTTGCGACAGGCAGCATGTTCACAGTCCTGCTTATATGTCAGAAGACTGGGAAGCTTGGCACCCAGCTTGTGAACATTGGTGTTCCTACTTCTAGGAGTTTGTGCACGGGTTATGACAGGAGATTACTTCACTTCCAGTGAGGATGAAATTTAAAGTTGAATGTAATTGTGTTAGGGAAATTTTAGCTACTGCAGCAATCAGCTATACAAGTGTAATGGTTTAATATAGTACACTTTGTTGTTGTTGTTCTCATGACTGTGTCCATTGCTGATGGTTTTAGTCAGGTGGTTTCAATTCCAGTCAACTCAGGAAGGTAGGCTGCTTCTGCCATGTAGCTCACCCATCCCCTAGAGCCTTTTCGAGTCTTCTGGACCAGCTTCATCCAACCAGTCAAGGGGCAAAGAGCATGTGGCGTATGGATTGCTGCTCAAGTTTTGTTGACCAGAACCAGTTTTGTGACTCCAGCTAAATTCCAAGAGAAGGAAAGAAATGTGATTATTTTGTGTGTCCAGAAAGATAAAATGGAATTGTTAAACATTTAGTTTCTACCAAAATAGCACGTTTCAATTCTGATGTGTTTATATGAAAATCATTTAAATGTATTTTCTCTCATGAACTTTTTTATTATTTTGTATGTGGGATTTAAATGTTTAGGTGTGTGTTCTAAATGAGTCCTTCCTCTCAAACTCTCTGTGTTGTTTTGAGTAATGGCATTTTATAATTTGTTGCCATATAAAAATTAAAACTTCCCTTTGCTGGGCTGGGGATTTAGCTCAGTGGCCTAAGCAACTGCCTGGCAGGTGCGAGGTTGTGAGTTTGAGCCCTGGTACCAGGGGGGAAAAAAATCCAAAAAGCAAAAAAAAAAAAAAAAAAACACATCCCTTTGCTAATTTAGAATTGAAAGGTGTGACTTCAAATTAAATGCCATTACACTAATGATTTTGGAAATACAGTGAAAATGAAGAGCTGGTGTTAAAATTTCTGATGTTTCCATAGTAACTGGAAGTTCATGCTTCATCAGAGTTTTTATTTTTCTAATCCCTGTAGTCTGAAAAATGAGTTAGCAAATACTTCTTTCTGTTGTCAACAAATTTTGGAGAAAAATTTTTGTTTCTAACTTCAGGGACACTAGAAATGATAGACTGCTATTCCTGTTGTAAGCACAAAACTTTCATTTGACTTTCTTATTCTTCCTGGTGTAATTTCTATTATCTTTTTTATTTCAACTTCCCGTGTTCATATATGTGTTCGTTTATTTCATCATAAATATATTTTATGATGAAAATAGTATCAGGCTAGATTTTCAAAACTAAATATATGCATATTAATTCTACTAGATGGTTTTCACTTTTCACATTGAAAATACCCTTTTCCTTCAAAACAAAACACAAAACACTTTGAGGAATAGAAACTTGAAACAAGGGTGATAATTCTAGGCAAATGTTTTCTTCAGTTATGTAAACTAAAGATTATTGGAGTCTAGAAAGATTGTTTTGAGCCACTTGTTTTCTTTTCAGCCCTCCTCCCCATGTAGCTGTAAATTGTATTATTTAATTTGTTATATAGTCGAGAAGTAGCTTTCTTTTTAAATATAGGGATGTATTTCTTTAACAGATACTTATTGAGCCCTTAGTATATTCCAGATATTAGGTTAGGTTTTGGACCTGAACATAAAATGTTCTATCGAGTAGACCAGGTGTGAAGCCTACTCTGGAATCTATAAGCCAAGGGATGAAGTTAGAGGAATTCCAGAGTCCAAGAAGACTAGATTTATGAGGTTATAGAACCCTCAGAAGCCCAGAAGACTTACTTGTGGGTAAACGATTTGTCCACCTAGGGTTTAAGTCAGATTTCTAGATCCGAAAGACTGTTAAATGTGCTTTATGATAGCAAGCACAGCAAAATCCTTGGTAGGTAATTACCTGTTTTCATTATAGTTGTTTGGAGATACTTTTTTTTATCTATTGCTAAGTCTGCTCTTGTTCTTTATTGTCATAATCATTGGCCACTGGCAGAGTAGCCTCTCTTTTTTTATTTGATGAAAAAAATGTTCTTTTGGAGGTTTGGGAGCAGAGAGGAAAACAGTATAGAGTCCTATATAAAATTAGAATGTTATTTGTTTAAGTACAAATACAGAAGTCTTCCACAAAAACTACAGGCATTCTCCATTTTCTTTTTTAGGCTGATTTCTTGTAGCCGTTCTTTAGAGAATAGTGTCTTCACATGTCTTATTCAGATGCAACTACTGGTTATCAACAACGATCACCTTAGTGTAGTAAGGTGACTCAGTTTGCTGTTCTTTCTTTCATGTGTCCTTAGGATATCAAGAAAGCTGCTCATTCCTGTGAGGAAAATATTCAGTAGTGGAAGCATCCTTATTTTTTCCTCATTTTGATTTATAGCTGATGGGGAGCTGCTTGCTAGAACTGGTATTAAAGAGGAATCTAAGAGTCATTAAAAAAATTCATGTTCTTTGACTTAACCATTCATAGAAGGAAAAAATCAGAAGCAGTCATCAACTTTGAGGATATTGGAACAAGTCATTAAGGCATAAAAACTGACAACTTGGAAAAGTGTGTAATACGATTTGAAGTGGATAAAGCAGGATATATAATTTTGTATGTGCTATGACTACAAGTAATTTAAGTGACATGCAAATTTTTAAACTGACAAAAATTCACACACTACAGTACTATAAAAATAATGGATTATGTTTTTCCTTTTTTTCTCTCTCTTAAATTCTTTATGATTTGGCTATTGTTATTTTTTTCCTCTCTCTGTCTCTCTCTCTTTTTTTTTTTTTTTAGTACCAGGGATCGAACCCACAACCTCATGCCTGCCAGGCAGGTGCTTACGCCACTGAGCTAAATCCCAGACCCAGGACTGTTATTATATTGGAAAAAATTTAAGTGAAAACTCTGTGGGTCTTGTGTGTGGTTCTGAAAAAGTTTAAAATAAAGTTCACGAAGTGTCCTATAGGTAAATCACAGGGATATGAAGGATTTGGTAATTTATTTAAGATCCCAGTAAGTTGAGAGATAGTCATTTGTTTAAAATGGATGAGTTTTGGATATTTCTGAGGTCAGTTTTAGAATTCATCAACTTTCATCAACTTTATAAAGAAAAAAAATTTGTTAACAGGATATTAGTGCAGTTGAGGAGTAGAAATAAAGTTTTAAGGTTGCTCTTGGAACATTATTTATAAAAGTAGAATTTAGCTAGGCACAGTGGTGTACACCTAGAATCCCAACAGCCAGGACTACAAATTTGAGCTTAGCCTGGAAAATTTAGCAATTTAATAAGACCCTGCCTCAAATAAAAAATGAAATTGAAGCAATATCAGTATATATTATAAAGTAGAAAATAAACTACATAACCTGCCTCTCTGAGAAAACCATGTTGGTAAAAGTTTTTGATTCATATCGCAATTTATTTGATAGTGTGAGCATAGATCTTTGTAATCTTTGGTCATCTTGATTGAAGCCTGTTCTTGGTGAAGAAAATGGAAATGTAATCAGTGTTTTATACTTTATTTTAGGAGAGAGGAACAGTGGTATGTGTTATTTAGGTTTGTGTCTTGCCTGGATAGAACATCAGCACTCTCAATAAAAGCATCTCAGTGCAAACTGGATGCAGCTGAAGCTGTGAAGCTGTCTGACTTCATCATCCTGATTTCCACACCCACAGCAGTATGCATTGTCTCTAACACAATCACAGTTTTAGTCTGATGGTTGTTAGCTGAGTATGCCATTTATTCTTTTAGAGCAATTTAAAAGTTAATAGAGGTATAGTGGACCTTAGTCTCATATTTATAATTTAGACCTTCATGAGGTCTCTAAAGCCTCATGTTAGCTAGTAAATTTTAAGTTTTCTATTTTAAGCCTGCTGTAAGGTCTGCTTGCTGCCCAGCCTCATTGTTTCAGTGAGGCTCAGAAACCTCACTCATGGTACTTTACAGTTTAACTCTTATGCCTTGTGATACCCCATGCAAAGAAGTACCAAAGCCACCTGAGAAGGCAGATGACGAAAATTTTGAAGTCTACCAAAATGATTTTTAGCTAGAAAATAGACACTGTGCTCACTTAAGAATGATGAATGTGACAGAAACATAACACACCTATGGACCTCAGCAAGTCTACTGTCTGTTTTAATGGGAGTGACTGTAATAAAAAGTCAGTAAAATTGTTTTAGTGATTGATCTAGTCTTTGAAAATATCACTTGTCAAATAAAGAAAATTCAAGACAATGCTGAAAGGCTCTTAAGGTTGTTGTGTGAAGCCATGCACAGGGAACTTGAGACTACCATTTCTGGAAAGTAACAGATGGTACAGACATTAGACTGACAAGTGAAGGTTGACTTGTAAATTTTCAAATGTGTTTCCTTTGCCAGATATGAAGTTAATAGCAGAAGGCCATATCAGTTACCTGTATATTGCTCCTGGAACTGAACTAAAAAGCTCATGGTGGTAAAGGGTTACAGCTCTGTGAATGCAGTATTGTAATGAAACTCACATTTGAAGAAGATACCTTCTCTAAGCACACATCCTAAGAAGAAACTTGAGCATCCAGTATTAAGGGCATTCGTATCTGTTCATAGAATTATGGAATCGAGGGAACTTTAAAGATGCCTGAGAAGTGAAACTAGGGGAACAGGGAGGGAGTGGATAAGACAGCACTTGCTCTCTAGTCTGTCTTCCAGCTGTCTGTCTCTCATCTCCCCAGCCAGGTTTACTTGCTTCTTTGGTTGAGGTTAATGAGCCAAGTCCAGATAAGCCTACTCAGGAAGACACTGATAAATTTACACTGTAATATGGTGGGTCTCGTGGGTCTCAGCGACCTCCCCAGACCTCAAGTATTAGCAAAATCTTAGGTTCCCACCCAGAACTATTAATTTGGAAACTGGGTGGTAGAGCCCTGCAGTCTGTGTTTTAGCTGGCCTTCCAGCTGATTTTGATACATGCCGAAGTTGAGTCCTTCTAATCTAGTCCTCACTCAGCATTTCCTTTCAGCATTTTATATGTTTAGCTGTACATTACAGAAAGGTATAGTCACAGTAATGATCTTCACTATTTTTATTTTGCTATTTTAAGAGCTCATAACTAATTCTGCTGTAGTTTATGTAAGATTTTGCTTTGGTGGAGTTTTTCTCCCCTTTTTAATTACTTTAGCTTTGTGTTTACTGAATCTTTTAAGGGCATGTAGGGTAGCTCACGTTTTTTCAGGTACTGTTTAATGAATATTATAAAGGAAATTATAATCTCTAATGTTATTCAATAATTTAGGGATTAAAGAAAGATTCAGGGCATGACATTTGTTAAGGATAAGAGTCTACTGTAATTAGGAGATATAAATAAACCTATTCAAATTGAGTAGCTGTCAGGAAGAAACAAGATTTACTGGGCAGTTGACTTTATACATTTTGATCTGATGCATAAATTAACCCTACCCCAATCTATTTAGCAGCTGGCTGTCATTTCCATTAGCTAAAGAGCAACTAGTCTTAAATCTGTTTCAGAGCTTGTGCCAGCACTTCTAGCTGAAATCCTTTAGCTTCTCAGCTCTGAGACAAAATTCCCAGATGCAGTCTAGTGCTCAGGTCTTCAGACCTCTCATGGAGTCATTTCAATCTTTCTGCTAGCTCTTGAAATGACCCTAGGCAAGTAATTTAATTCATTCTTTCTGTCACTGGAAGAAGTCAGGGGGATTTAAGGATTTATGTGCAATAAGAAACATGCTTTAGAGTTTTATTGGTCTAAGTCTGAAAGGTGGGGAAGGTGAAGTGCAAGCTGAGTATTTTTTACTCATTCTGGACCATTTGGGGCTTCAGGGACATGTTTGATTCTTTGTTAACTGTGTGTTGTGATCAGACATCCTAGTTTTTGGTCCTACATTACCATGAGTTCTTTAATCCAGCATTTTGGTAACTGTTATGATAGTTTAATGTGCCATTCTTATTCTTGTGTTTTTTTTTTTTTTCTTAAACTATTTCAGGTCACAGTAGACCCTTCCTAATTTATATTAAAGTACTGAAAACAATTTTGTAGGTTACTTTAGGGACATGTAGATTATTATGTTTTATTATGTTCAGTAAGTAGAACTATGTGACACTAACATAATAAAGTTGTATTAGTTGTCGCCCCAAAACCTAGTGGCTCAAAACACCGAACATTTGTTATGTCATAGTTTCAGAGTTAAGAATTCAGGAGTGGCTTAGCTGAGTGTCCTAGCTTAGGGTCTGCAGTCAAGATGTCCTGGGGGTTGCACTTTGGGTTTGACAGTGACTTGAGGACATACTTCTAAAATGGCTTGCTGACATGGCAGTCAGTGAGGCTTCAGTTTTTATTTTGAGGGAGGGGGTGCTTTTGGCAGGAAGTTTCTATTCCTCACCTTGTTGATCTTTTCATAGGGTTGTGTGTCTTCACAAGATGGCAGCTGGCTGGCTTTCCCGGGGTGAATGATCCTAGAAAGTGTGAGGAGGAAGCCCCGTGAGTTTTATGACCTAGTTTTAGAAGCCGGCTGTGCTTCTGCCACATTCTGTTTGTTAGACAAGCGAGCCACCAAGTGCAGGCTACACACAGAGGGAGTGGAATAAGGCGCTCCCTTTTCAAGGGAAAATTTTGAAAGAATTTGTAATTTGTAACTTAGTATTTTTAAACTCTCACAAAGATAGGCCTTAGGAGATATATAAGAAAGGCATTTAATGGTGTCAAATTTGTACTATTTCTGTTATCTCTAATTTCTTTTAATTAGAACTGCTTGGAATCCATTGAAGATAAGCAGTTTCCGAGATTTAAAGACCCAATCCAAAAATGGGCATCTGAGATGAACACATACTTCTTAGATGAAGAAGTGCAAACAGCAAATAAATATGTGAAAAAATGTTCAACAGCACTGGCCTTTTGAGAGATGCAAATGAAAGTAACACTGAGATTCCACCTCACCCCAGAAAGAATGGCTAGTATTAAGAAGTCAACCAATAGCAAGTGCTGGAGGGGCAGTGGGGAAAAAGGAACCCTTCTGCACTGTTAGTGGGAGTGCAGGCTGGTGCATCCACTGTGGAAGTCAGTGTGGAGATTCCTCAAAAAGCTAGGATTGGAAATCCTATTTGACCCAGGTATTCCCCTTCTGGGTATCTTCCCAAAAGAGTTAAATACATCATACCACAGTGATATATGTGCTCCTGTGTTTATAGCTGAACAGTTCTTAATAGCTAGATCTTGGAAACAACCTAAATGCCCCTCGACTGAGGAATTGACAAAAAAGATGTGATATTTCTATATAATGGGATACTACTCAGCTATAAAGAACATAGACATTTTCACTCTTAAATGGATGTGCCTTAAAAATATACTTCTCAGTGAACTAAATAAGTCACATATATAACCATCATATTGTTGCACTTGTGTGACAAGCTGAAAGAAAATCTGTGTATGTATATAAAAAATTAGTTAAGATAGTTAAAGAAAAAGAACTTTGAAAGGTAGTTTTCACAGGGTCAGTTTCGGATTTCATTTTTAATGTGAAATGTTTTTTTTTTTAAATACTATAGCAGTCATAACAAAAAAAAGATAGTCATATAATTGGTTTCTCTTGGTTCATTGAGGGGAAAGTTTTGTGCTAATAATTTTCTGGACAATGTCTCATGTCTATGTCTTATACTCTAAAAAACTACTGTGAACATAACAGTGTTATGCAATGTGTTGATTATTGTTGCTCTTATTGGCCTGTTGTGAAATTCTGTTTTACTTTAATTTCTTATTTTTGTTCTGTTTAAAATAATAATGATAAAAAAAGAAGATAAGCAGTTTGAGTTTATAGACTTAAATACTGGAGCAGATAGAGTTGCTCAGAGAGCTAGAGTTCTGAAAATACATTAGGAGTCACCCTTGAGCCTTAGACTGAGTTCTCATCAGTACATGCATATGAGGAAACTACACAGAGCTGGGGAATCTCTGAAAAGGAGCAGATGGAACAGTTTGAAGCTCATGCAGCAGTTGTTCTTGTTCCTTCCGGCTGGAGTGTAAAACCTTATAATTTATGTAGTAAATAAGTACTTAGTGGAGTACTGGTTTTAGATTTAAGGCCACTCTGGTCCTATACAACAAATTTTAGGAGCAAACTTTACAAGAACCAAACCGTTCCAAATAACTGTCCTAGAAAAAAGCTCTGTTATATTTATACAAATTAAAATATTTCTAGTATTCACTGAAGTAAAATTCAGAGTGAATGGCGTCCAGTCAAAAATTAACAGTATGTTAAAAATATGACCTGTAATGAGAAAACTTAGTGATGCTAAACTGACAGAAATAATGCAAAAGTTAGAATTAGTTATTAAAAACATTTAAGCAGCTATTACAGTTAATGTTCTATATATTCATGAAGATAAAAGAAAGCATTAGTATGTTAAGGAGACATTTGGAGGTTATACGTGTTAATGTGTATGTTCATAGTTATGTACACATGTGTAGACATGCTCAAATTGGAATTCTATAGATGAAAAGTATACCAGATGCAATAGGTTAAATACTGCAAAAGAAAAGATAAGCAAACTGAAAATATAGCAACTGATACAACCAGTTACAATGAGAGAAAGAGAGAATAGGAGATCAGTCAGCAAGCTGTGGGGTAACTTCCAGTAGGTTAATGATGTAGTGGGGACCCCTGAAGAGGTCATGTGAGACCAGAAAAAGCATTTGAAGAGGTCATAGCTCACAGAATTTTCATCTTTAACCATAAATACACATTCCATAACCTTCATTTCAAGAAACATGAAGTATGCTAAGGGACATCAAATTGTTTAAAACTTATGGTAGAAAAATCTTTGAAGAAGGCAGCAAGGGTGATGGGGAATATATATGCTCTGGACAGCTTCTAAAGAATAATGGCAACATTCTTATCAGAAACAGTACTAGAAAGAATTGGAAGAGCATCTTAAAATTCCGAAAGCTGTTCATCTAGATTTCCATATGCTGTGAAAATATTAATTTAAAAACAAAGGAAAAGGATTGTCTCAGATTACAGAAGCTGACAGACTTCAGCACTAGCTGCATGTACTGCAGGAAATATTAAAAAGTCCTTGAGGCAGAAGGAGCATAATATCAGAGGGGCAGAGCTACATAAAGAAAGAAGAATCTTGGAAATGATAATTGTAAAAGACTTGTTTTTGAAGTTCTCCCAGGCTGGCATGGTGGTGCACACCTGTAATCCCAGCACACGGAACTGAGGAGGGGCTGAGGCAGGAGGTCGCTGTGAGATTGAGGCCAGCCTGGGCTTCATAGTGTGTTCAAGGCCAACCTAAACTGCATAGGGAGACCCTGTCTAAAAAAAAAATAAAGTAAAAAGTAAAGCTCTCTCAGAAAATAATTTACTGTGTTTAGTAGTAAAACAATATTTGGCATATGATTTGTGGAACTAGGAAAAGAAATACTTGCTATTTCACCATCATTTATTTTCTTGGGAATGCTCCAGTGAACTTGCTGCAGTTATCTGCCAGGTTTGCGGTCTGCGTGCTTATATTTTTTTTGTTTTTTGTTTTTTTTTTCTCCTAAAGTCCGTAGCTGTCATATTTTTCAGGTTGTTTTTTGTGACACAAAAGTGTTAAAGTGACTGACTTAGAGGGAGGATAAAATTGGAATGCTGAATTTGCAAAGGTGAGGAATAAATGTTGGGAGATAAGCTGACTTTGTCGAATGACGTTTTAAAAAAATTTTTTTAAAGATGTGTTGGTGGTTGCTGCAAGCAGCTCTCAGGTCTTTCACTATCAAGTTTCCAAATTTGTAGGCCTGTTGTAGTCAACAGAAACCCATATGATTCTGATCTATGTGGTCCTCAGACCACTTTTTGAGAAACTCTGCCTTAAATAATTTGGTGTAAAGAACATTTTCTTGATATCCCCAGCATTTAGCATAGGCCTGACTTATGGTGCATTCCCCCCCACCCCCCATTGTACTATATATGAAATAAGTAAGAATTGTCAGTTTGGTGTGGGAGAGGGATCTTTAGTAAGGGAAGACTCAGAGGCCCTATTTGTGATCCCCTAGCATCCTGCTATAAGTGTCTGCAAATGGACCTTGACTACCTTGTGAGCCAGCATCTGTTTTTCAGATACATTAGTATGGACCACCATATTTAGCATGTGGCTGTAAGTAAGAGAGAAAGCATATGAGTGTGTTTTAAAATCCATCTGTATTATAGTCCTGTATCTGTCTCTCTTGCAGCTTGAAGTGTTTGCTTTTGTTCTTGAATCATGTAAAAATGCCTTTAACTTGCAGTAACATTTAGTAACATTTCTAAAGTAAAATTTGTAACAGCTGACCCTGCTTTAAACTGGAAGTTACTTTGATGCTGTCAATGTTAAGTAGAGCACTGGACTGGATATTGGCATTCCTCTGAATTGAGAATTTTGAGAACTGGCAGCTAGAGCTAAAATATGCCTTCTATCATAGAATAAGGAAGTGTGACTCAAAAGAGGACACACCTGAGTGATGTGCAGGAGTATGTTACCTCATTCACCTTCATAGACCCCAGCATTCAGTTGGCGCGCGGGAGTCCTGAGGGTGTGTCTGATCTGGAACACTCAGGGAGAAAACAGACAGCAAAGATAATTGAAATTTACGCAGAGCAAGATGACCGGGATTGGAGTCAGATTAGGATGTTTACAGTTTTCCAAATATAGACCAGTCTTGCCATTGGACTCCCAGGCTATTTGAGACTCCTGGAAATTTTTCTGGAACCAAGAACCCATCTCTATTTTAACCATCCTCCTAAAGATCCCTTCAGGCCAAAGTTCAGTCTTATCTAGTGATTTGCTGTGGAACTTCCTCTGGAATATGTATAAGGAGTTGGATAATTGAAAGACCATCTGCTATGTACCTGTTGTCTTTTTCTCCAGTATCTAGTTATTTGCCAGTCTGTATCAATGTGACAGGTTGACAAATGTCCTTGAAGCCATCTTATGTAACTCAGTAAAATTCCTGCTTCTGTGCATTCACATGTGAATGGGTTTGTGTGTGTGTTTCTATCAGATTCTTTGTTAGAAAATGTAAGTTTATTTTATAGTGAAGACATTGAGTTTTAGGAACCCAGTTACTGGTTGTCTTACTTTTCTCTCATTCCTGAGACAAAATACCTGACACCCAAAGTTAGAGGGGAAAATGTTTATTTAGCTCATGGTTTGTAGAGGTTTTTGTTCATAATGGCTGGCTGTAAGGCAGGGTGGCTTGGCAGAGGGACATCACAGAGGAAAACGGCTCATGGTAGGCAGAAGGTAGCAGAGCAAGCAAGCAAGGGACATGATTAGCCTCTTCCTGTCCCTTCTGTAGTATTCAGGGTATCGGGTTTGGAGGTGTGTGTCAAACCAATCAGTGAACTAATTTGGTAATCACCCACCCTTAATGTTAGCACCCTTAATCATAGCATTTCACGGTGAATCAGTCACACACTCTAGATTCAGCCACCTCTGAAAAAGTCCCACCTATGACTGCATCTCACTTTGCGGGAGACATCTAGACGCAAACTAGAATACTGGTGTAGTTTTTAGTCCCTTACTTTTCATTTTTTGCTTTGTCTTTTCTTCTCTCGTGCCTGTTCTGTGCAGGAAGAGACTGTCATGTAGAAAGAACTCTTAGACTGGGAGCCTAGGTGCTTTACTTTCCAGGTATATATGAGGTTGTGCGGTGTGGGGCATGTAAGTGAACGTGTCTAATCCATTACTGGCAGCCCCTGGCAAGTCATGCCTTTTCTTCTGGGTTTTTGTGTTTGTTTTCAATACTGGGGATTGAACCAGGGCCTTCACACTGACCTACATCCTCAGTCCTTTTTTTAGTTCTTATTTTGAGACATAGGCTCATTAAATTGTCCAGGTTGGGCCATACTTGTGATCTTCCACCTTCAGTCTCCCTGTCTGGGGTTACAGGCAAATGCCAGCACACGTGGCAAATCATGTCTGTTTTTGAACAATCTCCTGGGCTTCCTATTTATTTCTAGGGAAATTAATATTTGGTGGGCAACAACATAGTACCTTCCTGAACTGAGAGGTCTAGTAGTGTAGTTGTTTGCTGGACCCCTGGTCATTCAGGCCTAGCCCCACCAAAAAACTGTAAAGTATGAAGTTTTTATTTTATAAAATATTTTGATATATTGATAGAAAAAGGAAGAAAAATTCAAACTGCTGATTTCCTAACATCTCTGCCCAAAGGTATCTTTGGTATTGTTGCTTTGTCTGTTCCCTAATGAATGTTAGACATATATCAGGACTATTAATAAAAATTAACTGTATTCTGTTAATATTAAAAATTAGCATATTTTCTTTTGAATCTGTCTGCTGCTGGCTCTTGGCAGCTAGTCAAACTTACAGGTACACCACTTCTGGTTTGGGTCCTGCTGTAGGACTCATATCTCTTAGTGATTTATTTCTGAGCATGAGCTTTAGTATTCTTTGTTCTTATACAGCATATATTCTGTATCTAGAACTGGGGAAATACTTTTCTTGTTGTTTACCCAATTCCAGCACTAAGGCATGTTAATCAAAGTAGTTCTGTTGATAGGACTTGCCTGAATGTAAGTCTCTCATATTCTTTTTACCTGGGAAATGAAAACTCTTCACAGCTTTCTCAGATCTGTGTCTCTGAGTCTCAGTGCTGTGCTGCTTTCCATAAATCATAAGCATTGTGGTACCCATCCTTTACAGACTGCTGTTAGATTTGTCTTTGAAGACTTAGCTAGTGGCCGTAGAGGAGAATTTTCCTATTAGAAAAATCTTTCACTTTTAACTCTTATAGTAAATATACCTTGAATGTATATAGAAGTAAAAATAAAAGCAGTTACATTCACTAAATCTGTTTAGTTTCATTAAATGTCAGATGTTGAAAGCTATTTTCCTATCTTGAACTGTAAAATTTTCTTAATGTATTTAACTCTAGCCCTCCATAAAAATTGTGACTTCATCTCTTTTTTAAATGTAAAATTATAAAGATATAGACAAAAATAAAATGGGTTAAAATAGGGGAGTTAAATGAATGGTCTTTTCCTTGGGTTTTAAGGAAAAGGCTTTTTGTCACCTAATATTAAAATATACATGTGGAGTAGATATCGTAATTCTTACCGTAATTCCATTACTGCAGCTGTCGTACTCTCTCAATTATAAATAAGATTATTTCCTGGTAATTACTCTCTTGTCCAATTATTTTTTCTGGGATTTAGATGAGGAGGAAAAAATCGCTCATTTTAAAAGAATAACATGTTTGCTTGTGTTTTAGGAAAGCCTCACAGCTCTGGTAGCTCTGAGCGGATTCAGCTCTCAGGAATGTATAATGTTCGCAAAGGCAAAATGCAGTTGCCGGTGAACCGGTGGACCAGACGCCACGTTATCCTGTGCGGGACCTGCTTGATAGTATCATCTGTGAAGGACAGCTTGACTGGAAAGATGCACGTTCTGCCACTAATTGGTGGAAAAGTAAGTAAAACAAAAACTAACCCGTGAAAGTACTAAAAGGTTTCCTAGCACCACTAAGAACCTTACTTTGAGTCATTTCTGTAACAAAAGGTAGATGTTTTTGACTCATGAAGTCTGACTCTATAGAGATCCCTTTTTCTTCCTCATCATGGACCAGGAATCCCATGTAATCCCGTGGAGAAGTTATTGGAGTTGTAATGAGTTGATTTCAATCTACCACTTTCAGTGCAACCCAAGGTGAGAACAAAGACATTAAAACATGTGTACAGTTATGGGGCAGCCAAGGGGTCCTCAGTCCAGTCAAGATGGTGGTTTATTGGAACAAAGGCCACAACCCAGAGTCCAACCCTGAAGGGAGTGGCCCAGGGATGAGTGACAGTGAGAGTAGCTGGAAATACGTGACTGCCTTGAGTTGAGTTTGGTAGGAGGCCTGAAATCACCTCTGCAGTATGCAGAGGGCAAGAAATGCAGAGAGAGGGTAATCTGTATAACACAACTGAGGTAGTATCTATTATTTTGGAGTTAATGCTTTAGATCTGATGTACAGTCTTTTTGCCCTGGGAAGTCATTGCCTCTTTCTCGAGCCTTGGTCCCAGCCAACAGCATGGAGCACAGCTCTTCATCCTGTCTGGCTCAGCCACTTACTTGGGGAGTCACTGGACGGGATAACACTGACCTGTTGCCTTGCTTCAGAGATTACACATCAGCTGCTCAGCTAGCCCAATTTACATTGCTTAAAGCCAGTTGAAGGGACAAATAAATGGTCTAGCCAACTCTGTACATACCAATACATGGAGATACGGCCAAGTTTATCCAAAATGGAGATAGTTGCTCTTCTTTCAAGGAGAGTCAAGGAGAGTTGTCTGGGTGGTTCCCCACATTACTCAGTTCATGTTGTGCTCTACTGGTGGGCATTGTTGGGACTGGAGTTGTGGAAAATAACCATGCCATTGCCTCATGTGAGGCCCTGGTGATCTTAGCATCTTTAGCACATGCGTTTTACCTACTGGAGTGAAAATGAATCAACCAGAATTTCACTGCTATATATTTTAGAGTAGACTTTGATCTTGACAGTATTTTGAGTATACTGATTCCTAAGTCTGATCTTTGGAACATTCAAGCATGCCTACTGATGGTCAAACTCTTTTAGTGCTAAAGTCTTTGATTGCACTTTCCCTTACCCCTCTTTTTATCATTTATAAAATAGCACCAGTTTTTTTGGGAGCACATTAAGTACTTTCCTTTTCTTTCTTTCTCTTTCTCTCATTCTTCTTTCTTTCCTCCTTCCTTTCCTTCTTTCTTTTCTTTTCTTCTTTCTTTCTTTTTCTTGGAATCAAACTCAGGACCTCAGGCACTTGTGCCGCTGAGCTCAATCTCCGTCCCCTAAGTACTTTTCATGGTCAGATTTATTTATAACTCCTAGTGTTGGCAGATGTAACATCACCAAAATTATACGTCTTGATGTCTTAATGACAAATGTCTTACCTGTTTTAGGGGATATGAGGAAGGTAAAACTGGATGGGAGTAGTAACAGATGGTTTTGTTGCTAACCTGCTATCTAGCAAACCCATTTTTCATTCATAAGTTTAGTCTTTCCTTGTATGTAAGTAGGGTGTATCACTTGTTTTCTCCCCTACTGTTATATTTTCTAATCCTCAGAAGGCCAGTTCTTGTTTATTTTAAGAGTAGGTTTTGGCCAGACTGAAAGCTTCATTTAGATTTCAGTCTTTCATTTTGTAACCATTAGTCCTTAACTTTTTTCTGAGCATTGAAGAATTGGTGACTGTCGTTTGGATGGAGTACTGAAAAGTTAGTCATTATTACCATTATGGGTCATTATTTTAAAGTGCATATTTAATGTTTGATACTGTGTTATGTCAGGAGTCTCTGTTCTTTATTATGCTGGGTTTTACATAGGCAAATATAACTATTTATTAAATATGCTCAGGAGTAAGGCTGTGTGCTTGGCGCCCAAGAAATACCAAGATAGATAAATCACTATCCCTGCCTTTGAAGAGCTTATACTTTCATAGCGGGAGATGAAAAATGGAAACAACAACAGGGGAGAAGTACTGTAGGAAATCAGCGGAAGGAAAGGTTGCATTTTGTGTGTAGAGGATGGGGAGTTTTGCAATGAAAGTGGTAGCAATTAATGATAGAACTTGCAGGGTGAAAAATCTTTGGACCTTTGAAGGTGATCGTGAGAAACACTACTGTGCTCAGAGAGGCAGAGGCAGGAAAGCACATGGAACGTTCAGATAAGGTTAGAATGTATAGTTATAATTAGCATTTCTATTCAGAGCTTGTCCTACTTCCCAAGCTTATTATTGGATGGACTTCTACCATTGAGTGAATTGAAAGTTAATAGCTTCCTCTGTTCACAAGTAAACCTGGTAAAACCTGTTCTGCCACCATGCCTTTAAAAATAATTGAGTACACTGAAAACTTGAGTCTCTAAAACCTTTGAGTTACGAAAAGCTAAACCCTTTTTTGTAATCTGAACTTTCATTAATGATTATTCCTTTTTTCTGTCTTATTCTGTTAAAGGAAAAAGTCAATGAACAAGCTTTTTAATGTCTGATTTACATAGAGAAGAGCTAAAAATAAGATGTAAGATAGATTGATTATAACCTGTCTATAAATGGTATGGTGTCAAAATTAATACATTACTAGAGCATGGTCATTAGTTTATATTTTCAAATAACAAATGCTTTATTGTTAAATATTTTCTCTTAAAATTTGTTGAAATAGTATTTGTTTAATAAGTAAAATTTTTATTTAAATATTATTTGTTTAATAAGTAAAATTTTTATTCATTGAGTTATCCTAGATTTAATTTTTCCTTTAGAATTTTATAGATTTTTAGATAATGTATTGTGATGCTTTGATATATATTAAATTATGAAGCATAATAAATTGAATTACTGGTAATTATAACTCAGTTGAGGAATTATAACAGTAAAAATACCATTATTTCTTCTCCTTATATTTGCCTAACATCAGTCCCATTACCAGCCCTAACTCCCGAGATATCCTGTGTCCTAAATTCTGTAGTCAAAACTTTATTTGTTTTTTGAAACCAGTTGTATCATGTAGTTATATTTTGTTTTTAGAATGTATAAAAATGGAATCATATTGTGATATGTGATTGACTTTTTTCCACTCAATACTGTAATTCATTAAATTTCATGTTGTGTGGTTTTTATTTCTGTGTAATGTTCTACTCTTTAGAGATTCATACTTTCTAAGGAATTTTCCTGCTGATGAACCTTTGGTTGCTTCCAGATTTTTGTTATAAACAGTGCTGTTGATATAATGTTATAGTGGTATGTCTAGTAGTGTGCAAGTACTTATTTATTTATTTATTTATTTATTTTGGTACCGAGGATCGAACTCACAACCTTGAGCCTTCCAGGCAGGCACTTAAGCCACTGAGCTAAATCCCCAGCCCTATTTTTTGAAACAGGGTCTCACTATGCAGTTCAGGCTGGTCCTGACCTCACTTTGTAGCCCAGGCTGGTCTCAAACTCACAACCATCCTCTTGCCTCGGCCTCCCAAGTGCTGGGATTAAAGGCATGTGCCACCACGCCCGGCTACAAGTAGTGTTTTAAAACAATTGTTTGGACCATGATTACTATGCTCAGGGGATGTTTGGTAATATGTAGGATTAAACAGTGATTATATTAGGTTTAAATTATGCCATGCTAACAAAACCCCCAAATCTTGGTGACTTAGATTATTTTCACTCATATTGTTTGTCTCCTGTGAGTTGGTGAAGTTGAGAGGTGGAGATTTCCTCTTTTCCACATTCGTGGAGGGACTCAGCCTAAGAGAGGCACTGTTCCCTTGTAACTTAACATCTGTGACATGTTAAGTCACAAATGGCAGGGGGAGAGGTAACTGGAATGTTTTTCACTGACTCTTGTATATTTGGAGCCTTGCCATTTCTCTCAACCACTTATTAGCCAGAACTAATTACTTGACTCTGCCTTCAATAGTCCTGGGAGATGTGGAGAAGTGGGTAAAATGCTTGATGAGTACTAGTATTTTTGCTAAGGAGCACTCAACATTTAAAGGATTAGGACTTGGAGAATAAAATATCATCCAAAAGATTAGACAGTTCTGCACAATGAATAGCTATTCAGTTCAAAATTTCTGTAATAACCCACTTGAGAAATACTGTTCTTGGGTACATACTTAGGAGGGCAGTTACTAGGCTCTAGGGTATATGTATATTTACTTTTACAAGAGGATAGCCAGTTGTTTTTCAAGGTTGTTGTACTATTTTACACTCACATTAGTCTATAAGTGTTCTTGTTTTTGTCTTCATGATCAGTTTATTGAAGTATTAATGAAAATAGATTGTATATTTTGGTAAGTTTGGTAACTATAAATTCTCATGAGCATATTTTGATTACTGCATACATCCATTAAGCTATCACCACAAACAAGAGTGAACACATTCTTCATCCTCAGAAATTTCCTTGTGCTTCTTTGTATTCCTTTTCTCCCACCCCTTCTCACTCACTCATCTTCATTTTCAAGAAACCACTTGTCTGAATTATGCCAGTATAGATGAATTTAAATAGCAGTAAAAGTTTTGTTTTCTCTTTGTTGTATAAAATGTAGTCAATCTTTGAATATCGATCTTGTATCCAATTATCTTGTTACATTTTCTGGTGTGTCCTAATCCTCAGATTCCCTTGAGTTTACTGTATGGCTGCTTTCTTCCTTTTCTTTTTCTTTTTTTTTTGGTCTTTTTATCTAGTAGAATATTGAATAGAAACAGTAGACACTTGTCTTATTGATGATGTTAAAAAGTGGTGTCTTGCCAGGTGTGGTGGCACAAACCTGTAATTGCAGTAATTAGAAGGTGGAAGCAGGATTGTAGTGAGTTTCAGGTCAGTCAGGGATACACAGTGAGTTCAAGGCCAGCCTGCACTACATTGAGAGACCCTGTCTTCCCCCGCAAAAATAAAATAAAAAATATAAAGAGTGATATCTCATCATTAATACCATTTGCCTGAGATGTTCAATAAATATTCTAGGTTAATTTAAGTAAGTTACTTATATACTAAGTTTGCTGAAAGTTTTTTTTTTTTTTATCATTAATGATGAATAGATGGTGAATGTTGTCTACTGTTTTTTCTGCAGTTGTGGAGATGATTATGTAGTTTACTTCTTAATTGGTTAATGGGACTACTGGTTAGTAATGTTGAATCATCTTTTTTTATCTGAAGTAAAGTCAACTTGTTCTTAATGTATTTTTTGTGTTGCTGAGTTCTGATGCACATTTTAGGATAAATCTTCATGACTGAGGCTGCCAGTAATTTTTCATTCTGTTACTATTCTGCTCTGATTATATTGGTCTCATAGACTGGGTTAATGTGTTTTCCTTTATTTTTTGTTTGATGAATGTTTGCACAAATTTGGAACGATCTATTTTTTGAAACTTTAGTAAAACTCACCTGTAAAACCATATGGGGCTGATTTTTTTAAAAAACTCATTCAGTTTCCTATATGGTATAGGATCATTTAGCCCTTAGAGCTCTTTTGATTTACTGTTGGTAAAATACATCTTTTCTAACAATTTGCTACAAAATTATTTATCATCTGTGTAATCTCTAGTGAATCTGTAACTGTGCTCCCCTTTTTGTTATATATATATCTTTTTTTTCCTTGATAAGACGCCCACCACACCCCAGGGATCTTAGCCAGATAGGAAACCAAAGTTGAATTTATTTATTCAGTGGCCAAAGAATGGAGAAGTAGTATCTTAACTCACAAATCAACCTCTTAACTCACTGAGGATTGACAGGCTGTAGATACAGATTAGCAGAAATGAAGGGAAACGGTAGGTAAAGGAGAATATTCATGTCTTTTCTTAGAAGAAGTGAACATTTCTGGGAACTTGGGTACCACCTCTTTTTCTTCCTTTTATGGCTTGATGCTTCTGGTTAGGGTGACTGGTAGATATGTCATTTAGCATGGAAATTAGAGTTGTAATGAAGTTAGAGGTTTGGCAGCTATTTTAGATCCAACAAGTTTTGGCTAACCAATGTGAAGAATTTTTGACCTTCAGACTTATTTATCGGTCCTAAAAGATAAATAAGATTAGGGTGGGTAGAAACTCACTTAGGCAGTACAGTGGGTAAGAGAATTTGACAGAGGATTTATCAACTTTATTAGTCTTCCCAAAGAACCTGTGTTCTGTTAATATTCTGTATTGTATGTTTGGTTTTTGTTTCAATGGCTTCTGGTTTTTATCATTACCATCCTTCTACTTCGAGTATATTCAGTTTTTGGCTTTGATCCCCTCCCCTCCAAGTTCTTAGGATCTATCTATACTAAGCAAATTAATTTTCTGCCATCTTTTCCAATATTAAGTATTTTAAAAATATAAATTTCTCTTTGTAGATCTAGTACTTTTATTTCATTCCACAAAGTTTGATATGTAATATTTTTATAATTGTTTAGTTCTAGGAATTTTTGGAGTATGAGTCCTTTTTAATCCGTGAGATGTTTAAAAGTCTGCAGTTTAAAAGTGTGTCATTTAAAAGAATGTTATTTATTTGCTAAACATATATGGTTTTTAATTTTTTATAATTGATTTCTAATTTAATTGCAGTTTGATCTGAGAGCATAATCTTGATAGACCTTTATGAGTCTGTTTTTTTTGTGTGTGTGTTCTGTCCAGCATGGTTTGTGGTCATTTTTGTAAAGGAAACATGGAAGACTGTCATGTGACTTTATCATTTGGCTTTTTCCACCATGTAAAGGATTTACTGGGAGTAAAGATTTCATTATTTTGACTATATTACTGCATTATTAGAACCTGATAATTCTCATGTAGAAATTTATATCAAGTTACTCTCTATTTCACATTAATTTTTTTAAAAATTGACATAACAAGTTTGAAGATGTCTTTTTAAATATAACTTTAGTTCAGAGTAATGAACATGTCCGTTAAGGAAAATTCCTCCGAAGAGGGAAGTAAAGAACCAGGTGTCTTATTGTGAAATATAGAATAAAAAAAAAATAGAGAATAGAGTCTGTACTGTGTTTAAACAAAAAAACAAACAAACAAAAAAAGAATTTTACAGTGGTGGGGAAATCTAATGAAGGTAAAACTTCTCTTTTTTGTTTTCTTCATAACTCACATTGGTGGATCAGATGTGGGAACCTAGCTGTTTTAAATAAGAGGAACATGCATAGGGAAAGAAGCAAATCTCTGTAGGCTCACTGATGCCAGGTATCATCAGTGAAATGTGTCAGTGGTTCTGCTGTCTGATTTGTTTTTGTCTCCCTTTGCTTGTTTTCATAGGTAGAAGAAGTGAAAAAGCACCAGCACTGTTTAGCCTTTAGTTCCTCTGGACCCCAAAGCCAGACTTACTACATTTGCTTTGATACTTTCACCGAGTATTTAAGGTGGCTGCGGCAAGTTTCCAAGGTAAGCACTTATCTAGTAATCTGTTCACTTTCTAGCTGGCTGCAAAGTTGCTTTTACTTTACCAATTTCAAAATACTACAGTCGTGTATACATTTCTTTTTCCAGATACTACTAGTGGTTAGCAATTTTTAAAAGATAATTCTCACTGGAAAATAGCTTTCTAAATATGTTTTTTTTTTTTTTTTTGCGGCACCGGGGATTGAACTCACAACCTCGTGCCTGCCAGGGCAGGCGCTTAAGGCACTGAGCCAAACTCCCGGCCCTGGTTTTTTGAGGCAGGGTCACACTATGTAGCTCAGGCCGGCCTTGCGCTCGCGTTGTAGCCCAAGCCGGCCTCGAACCCACAACGCTCCGCCTACCTCAGCCTCCCGAGTGCTGGGATTAAAGGCGTGCGCCACCACGCCCGGCTCCTAAATATGTTTTTATGTTTTCCGTTTTTTGTTTAAACTTCAAATTCAGTCTGGCATCACTTTTTTAGTGTTCTTGAGAAAAAAATTGAGATTGGAAATGTTTAAGGGACTAGCCCACGGCAGGACAATTACAAAAAGAATACCCAGAGAATTGTTACAAATTTTCCCCCTCTTCTGACTATATTTTCTTATACACAGTCTAATCCTGTGCCATCTTTCACCTTTAGTCTGATTTTTAATAAGATTTTTCCATCTTATTTTGAACATTTTATAGTCCCGTGATTATATAAGATCATCATGTCCCATGAAATAATACATCTTTGGGTGTGTGTAGTAGAAACCAGAATAGCATTATAAGTAAGATTAATAAATGCTGGTTTTTCAGGTACTGTGTGAGACGATGTTTTTACATCTTATTTGTTATGTGAACAAATGTGTTACATCACGTTTGTTATGTGTGAAGTGATGGAGTGGATTTTACTGCTTTGGTTTTGGGTGTATTTTTGAAATGATGAGATCTCTCTAGGGTATAGGAACAGAATAATAGAATTCACTTTTGTATTTTTGAATTTGCAATTAAATTTGTTACCCAAGTTCAGTATGATTCATAGGGTTTGTGATGTAATTGTCAAGTGGTTGAGTAAAAGAATTACTTCATAAAACAGTTTACAGAAAACTAGAGAATAATGGCTAGAAAATCTTTTTACAGTATTGGCTACATTTGAATTATCATGTTAATAACCTGTTCTCTGATGATATGATGTTATTTAGGAACATCAGTTTCTCCTAGAGAAGAGACAGTGGGAGGGTTTTGGATGATAGCCTTTTGATTCTTTTAACCTAATAGGCAAATGGATGCTCTACTGCAGTAATGGCTAAGCTTTTAGAGACCGAGTCTCCAAACGGCAACCCCAAACCCAGTTTTTATCTCAAAAGTGCCGGCACTGCAGCTAGACGCAGATGCTTGGCTGCTGCGGTGACCTGGCCCGTGTGCCCACTGCAGCACGTGGGCCATGGGTTTGCTGTCGGTGCTCTAAAATACAGGGCAGCGCCCCTACAGGTGGAAAAGGGGCACTTTTTTTTTCTTTAAGTTTTGCATATGGAATCAATGTGATCATTACTTATTGATCAGTCTTTTGAAGTATTATCTATTTTTATGGTTATTTTCAGTAGATAAGGGCACACACGTATTTAGTTTATCTGCTGCTCTTAACAACCAACCTCAATCCTCTAGGGAAACTAATAATTTTTCTCCTGAAAAGACAGAGGAATGAGGACCAGAAGGCAAAACATTTTAGTAAATCCAGATTTTAACTATGTCTTTCTTCAATTTTAAAAACCAGATATCTATTTCAGAAGTTTTTAGAAGGGGTAGAGGTATAGCTTACTTAGTGTTATAGCACTTGCTTAACATGTGTGAGGTTCTGGTTGCCATCCCCAGCACTGCAAAATAAAGTAAAAGTTATTGTAATTTATGAATTAAAGAGCAAATGACCTGTACAGGGCTGGCCGAAGATAACCAGGTGTAATAAAAGAAATGAGTGAAGGAATTCCCCATTTGGGTAGGAATTCTATATAAAAAATACAGGGAAACCTTTCTTTAAATTTCGTGTGTTGAGGGTGATCTTATGAAAATACATTTTCCTTTAACCTTCCATGCAGGGAGTCAGTTGGGGCTGTTGAACATGAGGAAAATCTTGATCTGTTGGAGGATATAAGCTTAGAGGAAATACGAAGTAGATACAGCTGATAGTTACAAGCTCCTTCTACTTTTAGCCTCCTCTTACAGTTGTCATTTACTTTTCCTCATATATAGGTACTTAGGAAATTACACAGTTTAATCATATATAATGTTACTATGAAAACTATTTCTTTTCATATTGAGAAACGGTAAATTTTATGGACTAGACTATCTTTATTTCTAGTGTTTGAACAAGGATTCATTTTGATAAGGATGTGAAAAAAAAACATCAAAAACATACAGGAAAATCTAGATTTCTAAGTTTTAATGACCGTCTATATTACAGCAATGGAGGACACGAAGAACCAAATTCCAATTATTTGTAGTCACAATGAGTTTTATAAATAATTTAAAAGGAAAGTTCTTTGCTTTTAGTATGTGCTTCTGAGCATTAGCTAGAAGGAAGTGTTCTACTTTGTTTCATTTGGGTTTGGGAAAATTTATAACAGTTCATTAATTAGGTATATTCTGCAGAAATAGGCTTATTTTTAAGCTGAATCATAGCACTTAATATTGCTTGCCAAAATAATAGACAAAATAGTCCCTTTAGAGTTTTTGTGTTGGGCGTGTGTTAGGTGTGGATATTGAGGAAGAGTTCCTTTGGGAGGCTTATGATACTGTTCTTGAACTCATCCCTAAAATATTAATATGCAGCATGCTTTAAAAATTCAGTAAATGCCCTACTGTATGCAGTGTAAAAAGGGTTCTGTTTGTTATATATAGGCACACGTATCCCGTGTGTTTTCAGTGACTGAAGTGGGGAGGGACACACAAAGGCTCTGAGTGGTAGTTTAGGGGAAAACAGAATTCCAGAAGAGCACCTATCAAAAAGGTGGGTACCGTTATGGAAATGATGACCTAGCTGTTTATTTTTTGTGGTCCACTTTTAAAAGTGTGTTCACGTTAGACATGTTAGTTGATCTTTGAATCCTTTTCAAAGTTAGCCTTCATGTGAATCTCAACCATCAGTATGATTTTTAGAAGCTTCTGTCACTTATGATACCGTGCTAATCCTACTGTAAAATCTGTTTATTTCACAGAACAATGGATTAAGATCACTGCTTGTTTTGTGTTTTTAACTTTTTAATGTGGAAAATATAAAATACTCAGAAATAGAAATAGTAGTGTTCTAGTACCAGTATATATATGAAACCTAATTTCCACAATTATTGGATTATGGTCAGTCATATTTATCTGTACACTCACCTTTCTGTATTTCTGTGATGTAGCAAACCTCAGACATCTCTTATTGCATCCACAAGTATTTTCATTTGTGTAATTCTAGACAAGAATTCTTTTTATAAATATAACCACAGTACCATTGTCTGTGTGGCTTTTTTTTTTTTAAAGAAAGAACAATTTCAGTGATTATAATTGCATTTACAAATCTTCTGTCCAGATTTTAAAGATTAAAAGGGGCGATTCAGGTATCTTATTCCTGAAGTAATGTAACGTGTGATACCAAAGAGAATATACAGCAGTTGTCAAAAGAGTTACTCTTTTAACTTTTTATCACATAAATTAGAAGTTCTCAGATATTGATTAGCTAAGTGAATATGAAAACAACTTATTACTTGGCATATTTTAAAGTTCAGTATTTTGGATTGGTGTAATAAAAAACTGAATTAAAAGTGAGGAGACCTTATAGTTAGGAATATACATATCTGAATTGCTGAAGACCAGAAGTGTTTTGAATTTTTTTTTTTCTGATTTTGCAATGTTTGCACATGCATAGTGAGATATCTTAGGGGAATAGTACCCAAATCTAAGCATGATTTATTCATGTTTCATATAGACTCTGTACACAAAGCCTGAAGATATTTATACCATGTAAAAGGTTACCTACATTTTTGGCTGTGACCTGTTACATTTTCTGCTTGTGGCATCCTGTTGAAAATAAAAATTTTGCATTTTGGAGAATTTTGGATTTCACATTTTCAAATTGAGGATGTTCAACCTGTATTATTTCTAATAATGGGCACTCACTTTCTCTCTAGTTCTCTTTTGCAAAGGAAAGGAGAAGGCACAGCATGACTTCTTCCAAGGACCAGGCTATTTTGGTTAGTTACAACATGGTGAGGATCAGCCTAGTAACTCAGGGTCATTAGCTTGTCTGTGTGTCATTGTCTGTGTTGGTCAGTAGCAGTCACACTTGCAGGCAGTTGCTGTTATCTGTTCTGCTCTGTAACTGTTAATGTTAGTCATAGTATGTAAATTCTAGGCAAGTGATGGCAAACCTTTTAGAGACCAAGTGCCAAACTGCAATCCAGGACTCCCTTGTTTGTCACAATCTGTGTCAATATTGCGATTAAACCTCAATACTGAGGTTTTAGTTTAGCAATACCAGCTCTGCGTTAACATCTGTTGTCTTAAAACCGAAGTGCAATAACATGAGTGCCATAGGTTTGCCACCACAGTTCACCATTGATTTGAAGAAGAAAGTCATTACTATGAAAGGTCACATTTCATGCTGAATGAAAGATCACGAGAAATGATGAGTAAATACCACCATTTAAGAAACAATAAAATATATGGAAAATCACTGTTGAGTCTTTGTTTTCATGTGTTTAAAAATAATGTTTTACTGTCCAGATTTAACCCAAAGCATACTTTACTAATCACTTGAGTCAAATCATTCTAATGTCACAGGATTGAGATAGATTGATTCAGAGATAGTTGCAAGGGACCCTTTAGTGTGTCTTTCCACTTTGTATATATATTTTTACTCTTTGACTGAAAGTGTTGTTTAGGGAATCTGCTGCCTTTTGTCAGTATGATCAGTTACTTGTCCTTTAGGGATTGTGCTGTAGTTTGTTAAATTGTGCTGTAGTTTGTTAAATTGTTAAATTGGTCCACTGAGTAGTCCAGGACTTTTTCGGAAATCTTTACTTTATATTTTGTTATTTCATTTTTATTTATTTATTTATTGTCTTTTTGAGGTAAAGGTTCACTCTGCCTTGAACTCACTTTGTAACCCAGGCAGTCCTCCTGCCTCAGCCTTCCATGTACTGGAATTAACTGCTTCCTATTTCATACCTATCCTTTAAAGAATCAGGAGCTCTTTGACTAAGAAGGAAGTATGTGGTAGACTCTGATGTGACATACAGTGTCTGCGTGATGAATTTTTCAGTTAAAAAATGTGCCCATATATTGAGGAGATTGCTCTTCTTCCAGTTCTTTAGTGACAGTGTGAGAAAAGATGCAGTTTGGTAGATGAGATATTCAGGAAGACTAAGACTAAGAAGGAAAACTCAGAAGGAGTTGAGAAGGGCAAGTCTTGAAGGATAAATAGGAGCATATCATGAAAACGAGAGGAAAGTGTGTTTCAACAAGTAACGAAGTGTGTGTAAAAACTGCAGAAAATGTAAAGATGTAGTCATGATACAGATATCTGAACAGTGTGAAAAAGAGACAGAAATAGAAGCTAAGTAAAGTGTTGAGAACTGGCCACATAGATGGCTTTGTGCTTGTTCTGTTTTATTTTCTTATAGAAATTTGATAGAAAGTTACCAAATACAAAATTAATTTTCCAGTGTAGTAATGGCTATATTACATAGAAATTCTTGTTATAGAATCCTTACTACAAATATAATATTAGTTTAGAGAAATTTAGAAATTCTGCCCTGAATTTTGGCTGAAGTTGAAATATTTTGGGTTGATTTTGTTACACATAAAACTGTTAGTAAAAGTAATTGAAAGATGTCTTTATACTGTGCCACTCCTATCCTGTTTCTTCACTGCTAAGCCCTTGTGGGTGTGTTGGTTTTGTTTGGTTGGGTTTTTGATAGTGACCATCATTTCTGAAGTCTTAATTAATGTACTGCTGGAGAAGAGGTTTTTGCTTGAGTTCTACCAACTCCATCGATCACTTAGTTCTCAGATGCTTTAGCTTCTCTTCTGGGTCCTCTTTCTTGGGTTGACATATGTTCATATATCATCAGAGCAACACAAACCCTGTGGCTGTTCTTTTCCTTCCTTAGACATTGTATCTGAAGAAAATTACTTAATTATTGTGAGGTTAAAAAAAAGGTTTTACTGTTTTGCTTTGATTTTCCTCCTTCTACTTAGTACTAGATGTATTTTGTTATAATAAAATTGTTTAGCATACTGGATTGATGCTGTAATGGCAATAATACAAATAATAGTAACTAATATTTCAGTAAATTTTATTATGTGGCAAACACTGTTCTACATACTTTATAGTAGCTCTGTGAGGTGAGTGCTAATAACAATTCTACAGGTTTCACAACAAAGGACAATGTCTTTTGCAATATTATCTCCATTTTGAAAATAAGAGAACTGAATATGAAGTATTCTACCACTTTGTACCATAAAGTTCTGTTGCTTTACTGTTTTCATTTAATTTTCCAGTGTTTGTTTGGTACCAGGGATTGAAGTCACGACCTTGCACTTGCCAGGCACGCGCTTATGCTGTTGAGCTATGTCCTCAGCCCTATTTTCTAGTGTTTTATATAGTCTGAAGGGACTAAAAGCAAACCAACATTCAAATAGCAACTAAGACTCACTGAAAATATCAGGTGTTTCACATACAGAGTTGTAAACACAATTCACACTGCTCAATCATATAATACTAAGGTGGTTATCAAGCAGTTGACAGAAGAATGCTGCTAGAGGACATTCGAGCGTCTTACATGATGAACAAGAGATATTTAGGAACATGAGATGGTTTCTGAGTCACCTAAAGCAGATTAAATTCTTTTTAGTGTTGAGGGAGCTGTAATTGTCTGAGTCTTTGAAAACTGGTCAAATATTGACATACCAGGTCCTTAATGTATACGATTAACAAGATCTTTGTATCAGGTCATGCTATATTTCGTAGTTAAATCCTTTGAGAATTTAGACAAACGTAAGTATAAATATCCTTAAAAGTTTACTTTCTGTTACATACTTTTACTTACCTTGGGAATCACCAATAATTCTTTAACCCAGCATGTTGAATTTTCATGAAGTATTCTGAAGGGTTAAATTTTTCTATCTACTGGTCTTATTTATAATTTATAAAACAGAACAGTAGAATAATTAGAAAATAGTCTGTGAACTCTGTATTAAATATACTGTAGTTCATATGTTAGACTTGGATCTTAAACATTTTTTTTCTATTCTAGATGTAAAACAAGTAGCTTATTTCTAATAGTTGAGTTAGATATCAAAACTTAGAATATATATTTTTTTAGTTGTTTCCTTATAAAGGAGGTGCCACGTTTTGGGAAATGCTGCCATGATTTTCAGAAACATTCTCTGTCTCATGATGTTGCTTTCACATATTTTGTCAATAAGGAAGTGAGAAGGCACTCTGGGTTCAGATTTGGTCTCCACCCAGGCTGAGCTCTATTTTTCTGTTGTTACTGAGAAACACAATGGAGTTTATGTGTGTGGATTGGAGATAACTATTAGATTGATACTGTTCATGCATTAGTCTCCGCCAACCCTTTTCATTTGCTTCTAACTCAGGAATGAAGGAAGTGTCAGGTCCGCATTTCCAGTTCAGGCTGCAGGGAGCTCACTGGACAAATACAGCAGAAATGTGTGTGAATATGTGACGCATTTTGTTGGTCGAGGGAACTCCTTGTTGGTAATGGTACTGTTGGCATGGGCCTCTGAGGTCTGTGTGATTTGCTTTGTGTGTGAACCCTTGTACAGACACTCTTGAAATGCAGTTTAGATGTTTGTGTTCCTAAAAGGCTAAGCCTTCTGAAGACAGACTGCATCTCAAGAGAAATACTGCCTCAGTACAAGATTTGGTATCTGGTTCATAAAGGGCAAATGAAAAATGTATATTGAATGATTCACTCAAATTGGCTTGACAGCATGAGGATGCCAGCTCTTCATCCCCCTGTTCTCCTCTAGCAAGAAAAAGCAGGAATGCCTAGGCAGATCTCTTAGACTGTGTTTCTCCAAATTGTTATAATCTGGTACTTGAAAAATAGCACAAATGTTTTGTTTTGTCTTATTTCTTTCCTAACCTGTAGCTCCATCTGAATTGGTACCTTGTAGCCCATCATCTTAATATCATAGACCTTGCCACCACCCCTGCCTCTTAAGAATTCTCTTGCTCTCATGACCCCATCTCTGTTATTGTCTATTATTGATAGCCTTTATTGATTTTCCTGTTCTTTATCTTCATTGATTTGCCATTTTAGTACTTCTATGGAATATAAATCTGCATATTTTATTTCTTACAG